>CABFOW010002086.1:83008-114992 GCA_902141385.1 Timema californicum | reverse complement strand
ATAGCCTATGTCACTCGGGAATAGTGTAGCTTGCCAACGGTGAAATAATTTTTTAAATCGGTCCAGTAGTTTCGGAGCCTATACATTTCAAACAAACAAAAAATCAAATCTTTCCTCTTTATAATATTATAGTATGATTAACAATATAGCATTATGCGTGCTTGAACCAGGATGTAAGTTACTTCGTTAAGTAAATCGTAATTTCTTGCCCAAAGTTTTGTATTTCGGATATGATGGGTTGTTCTCCTCACCTATTCAATTCATTAAGCATCAAAAAAGGGAGGAAAACTTCCAATAAAATGTTAGCAATTATTTGAATCCTTTTCAACTTACATTTGTAAATTTTCAATCACAGCCTTGAAATAAGAAGGTGAAGATAGCAAAGAATGTAAGGGGGGAGGGTATGGTACCCCCCTCTCTACTCCCCCCCAATAAAACGGTGCTGTAAACCAACCCAAGGAACATCAAATGAAATGGCAATAAAAACGAAGAGACGAACATTTCATTTCTTGTTTCAACGGACATTTCAACGTTTACAAACATCAAGAAAAGAGTTGGCAACTTCACTTTCCGAATTCCTTCACCCGATTTCGTAATTTGGTTTACACACACGAGTGCTTCTTTGACTCCGTAAATATTTTATTTTATTTAAATATGTTACAATCGAGTAGGACTGCAAAAGCGAGCATTTGGATTGGTTTTCTGCTTAAAAATATGTGCTGTATTTTATTATCTGTTAAGTTTTGTTCTAGCATATTTTGAAACGTGAGTTAATTTTTTAATGATCTTCCTTGCTCTACGTTTAATAAGTTTTTCTTTTTCGTTTCAGGTGAGTCTTGCAGAATTTCACTTCTAAAGCACATGGCAGTTTAAAGGTAACATTAAAAAGTTTACAAGAAACAAAATACAGTCTTTAAGCTACCAGATAAAAGGTAATCAGCACTCATCTTATTTTATTCAAAAGTAAAATGATTTATAAAAATTACCTTGACTTAAAACTCGTCCACCTGAAGCTGGATATTTGGGTAATTTTTCACTTATAAGAATGTAAAATATTGGACACTAGCAAATTGTCGTGGAAAAACTCATTTATCCATACCAAGTTGACAAAACCAAAACAAAAAAGAATCTCGGTGTTTTAACATTTTAGAAAACATTCTAAAATCTTATTTTAAGTAAGGAGTGTTTCAATAAGAGATAATAAGACTTAAACAATAGTATACTAACATTGTTTTTATGTAAATGGATGGATCGAATCATTAAAAGTTAGTTGAAAATCATTTTAAAAAAATCTGACCAAAAATAGGTTGATTGTTTGACAATATTTTTCTAACTGAGATATGAAGTGTAAAATAAAATTGATTTAAAATACAATGACAATTATAAATTTTAAATAAATGAACGTTCTAAAATTATTTGTAAAGTTTGACTAATAGTTGAAAATTGAAAATATAGAATCTAGTATTTCCAAATCATTAGAATAAGTACTATGTTATTAATTATGATGCAAAAATGTCACACCATTGGTACACTTTAGATATTAAAAGCGTATCATTGACGCATGCCCGAAACCATATTTAAATAAAATGAAGGTGACCTGGTAGTCTAGGGGTAAGATGTCAGACTTCTGTGCTTGGGGTCTGGGGCTCAGTCCTCGGTCCCGGCACAGATTTATCTGATTGCCAAAACCTTCCTTCCCCTCTGACATTACGTGTATTATTGTTAATGTGTGGAGTGCCAGGCCTCCATCGTGGTTCGGATCCCACGTTAAACTTTAGGTCTTCCATTCCATCTCACAATCACCCTACCATTACACATTAATGTAGTTTTGAATTTTTCAGTTGAGGGTGTTTTCCGGATATTTGCTAATCGAATGGAATAGTTTCTAGTGTACTTATAGTTTACAAATTATCATTAGACTACAATTATTTGATTGAATGAAGCATGGATTAAGAATATAAGCCCCGGTACCATAAGAAAATACAATTTAATAAAAGAATAACAAATTTAACTGGATATTAGAGTGTTCATAAACCATTAAATGCTTTTTTCCTTGTTTTTTTACCCCCATCCCTCCATGTAACACCAAGTAAGCATTTGGCCCACCATCTTCTTCCAGCCTGTGTTGTGTAAGGCTTCACATAAAGAGTGAATGTCATTATTTCATAGGGAAGTTTTCGTGACACTAAAAGAGACGAGATTTAAAACAACTAAGAATTGTAAGTTATCTATAAGCATGTTTACTAACGCCTAGCAGTGAAAACATGGACAGATAAATCATTTTCTCAACATTATAGCTTAGATATAAACTCTGTGTTACGTAACACTGTGATGTTCCCCCCCTCTCCCCCTACCCCCTATGTAACACGATCATTCTCTTACAACAGAGTTACGTGGTTAATGGATGACCCCAACGTGCTGAACCTTTCGCTTTTGCGTGCCAATAACCAAGGTCCCGTTTTCGATTCCCGGTTCCAGGCTCTCATTTTCCAACTGAATTGTGTCTACAAACTGTTACTACTCCTTTACCCACCTCTGTATGGTTTCTTTAAATAATTTGGTTTTACGTTTTAGTCAATTCCGTATGTCAGGTTTCTTGACAAGTTTGTAGATAAATATTTTTAATATCGTATTAAGACGCCTATCACACAGGAGATGCCTCTAGTCTAACTTAGGCTCATGAAGTTAAGACCTCTAACACACAGAAGACGTCTCTAACCTAACTTAGGTTCGCGAAAATAAGACGCCTATCACACAAGAGACGCCTCTAACCTAACTTAAGCTCATGAATAGCAACTACTCCAAAACTTCAAGCTACATGCAAATTAGAATGAAAGAGCTCGTTAATTAGTGCGTAACATAACTAAGGTGAGCATTGGAGCCGTTCAACACAGTAATGAGCTCGCGGTGTTTAAAGAGACCTTGTACCCTACTGTGAGGTGAAACGGTCTTAAATCAAAACACCTACCATATTTTTTTAACAAGGGTAGGGGGAAGGGAGAGTAGTCATAGTCAGCATAACCAAAATAAATTATATTAAAAAAAAAAGACATCATCTTGGTGTAACAATTCAGTGTGTTTATTAGAGTCCCACCTGTTCAAATACATCTGCTCAAGAAGAAACGCGTTTACATCTCCAGGATAATGTAGGGGTAGATAAGGTCGTGTCTCTTGTGGCAGTCGATCTTTCTGCATCGCAATATCTTCGCTGGTTTAAACCACCACAAAGTAACTGGATTGTCGCAAATATGTCGCAACGCTTAACCGCTTTGCGGCGTGCACTGCGTTTAACCTGTAGTTTGATTTTATAATACTATACAAACTTTTTTTTTTGCGATAAACAATTATATTATTTTCCTCGGTACTCGAATGATCTGAGACGTCACTCTTGCATTAGACTGCTGGACTTCCAATGATGGGGCTCGAATCCAGGTCGGGTGTACTGAGGATATTTTTTTTTCGGTCGAATGATTTTATACTCTCAATGCAAAATCGGGTACACTTCCTTTAAATCACTTTCCCGTCCCTAACATATTAGTGTGGTCATAACATAATATGCGTATAACCTTAACATATTAGAGTAATCTTAACATAATATGCGTGTAACCCTAACGGGTAATAAGTTGCGGCGTTAAAATTATATACAGGATGGGGTGGAACCAATTATACGCTCTATGCTTAAGAATGTGATGGACAACGTGCTGAGGTTTGTCTGACGTCCGGTGGAGCTCACCTCGGTGACATTATCACCAAAAAGTGTAGTGTGTAGTTTGCTTTTATTTAGATAGTGAATATTTAATTTTCAATTAAAGTATTAATTTTCACGTTACTAATCGTTTAATCCTTTCGGCCACACTATATATTAAAACGCGGCGAAAATAAATTTAAAGCTTTTTTGGTATATGTATACCACAAACGTTTTTAATTGATTTCGCCACGTATTAATACCCGTTCGGGTTATACACATATGAACTAATTACGCTAATGGAATAGGAATGAGGAAGGTACAATTTAGAAGGAAATTTGCTTGAGTTTGCACGGAGTGGTTGAGGAGCAATTAAGGAAAAACCACAGCCAGCACATCCGACTGGGATTTGAGCCCGAACCTCCTCGTCGCTGGCAACCCCGCCCAATACACACACACACACACACTCACACACACGTGATTGATAACCGTTGTTCACGTGATTTAAAATGTCAGCCTCGCAATATGTGTGCACATTGAACACTCGGGTAGGTTATGCCGCTAAGTTTGAAATTTACAGATTTTTTTGTTTTTGAGTTCTATTGTTTATGGAACACAAGTGTACAAATGCATTGTATCTTATTTACATGAAATATATGCCCTTACATCTAATAAAACTCTAAATTGGTCTGCACATTATATGTTGTCTGTTTCCAGTAAACTAAAAAAAAGTACTCATCAGATTGAGATGGAACTTTTTCTGTTGTATGCCTACTCCTTATCTTTAAGAATAAAGGGTAAGCTATACAGCATCACGTTATATCATCAGCGAGAGAAGCGGTGCCGAATAAAACCGACAGTAATTTTTGATTACTTTTGCGTTTTAAATTTGAAACAGTTCAAATATATTAACTTTTAATATATAAATCTTCTTTATAGGACTCCTTGACAACGAGGGGTTTTAAAATACCGACAAAACTTTTATTCTATGCAATGTGTGGTTTGAACATATTTAATTATCACTTCAATGCCACTAATTAACTTTAAGAGAAATAAAATATTATAAATTAGGTCAAATATTTGTTTGTTTAACACTGTTAAGTTTTTTAAATTCCGACTAAGGGCATTGCTAATTAGTTTCAAGTGCTGTTTAAGGTTTTTTAAGCCTGTCAAAAAGCTAAAAAAAAACTTGGGAATTTAATTGTATTGGATAAAATAGTGGCAGCCCTGTTTGGCCAGTGTATCAATTGGTCTGGACCGTTTACTCCAGACTTCTCCATATGCTGTGCCAGTTAAGTGGTGATCGTATTGTTGGATAACATTAATTGGTTAGTTGATGAGTAGCAGAATAATGCAAGAAATTCTTTCTCAAATATACGATGTTTTGTTTCATATAATTAATAAAAAAACGTTAGGTTGTAATGATATGGAATTTAACATCCCAATAATGTATTATTCACATTTGTATTCAAAATCACGACATTATAAATGAGAGCGGTTAGTAAGATTTATTTGTGTTAAGTCGTTAAGTTGCAAGGTATGGCGACATCTTTCTACGTCTCTGTTTAAAAATACAACGCGGTTTGGTCAACAGAAACGCACCTGTATGACCACACCTCTTTTTTACTAGGAAGCTTCGAGAAGGAAATGTCGCTTGATATACCCCTTCAGGGTACGCATCTGCTCACTTCCTTCCTGACCACGAGCCGAGTAGGTAAAGATTACGAAATCTTTATCCGTGATTTATCGGAATCTAAATCTCGCGTGTCGGGAATTGTCGTGTACATGACACAATAGTCGGACATTTAAATTAAAGTCAATAACGTGTGAAGAGCAAAAAACTGTTTTTCTACTTATAATAAAAAAATAAAATACCAGGACTTTTAATTTCTAAAATAAGATATAATCACTTTTTAGTTATTATAAATACAGGATAACAAATTTGGACCCGATTTTATAATGAAAACAAATGTCACGCGAAGAAACATTAATATATCACGCTATCTTTTTTAAACGTGACAAGGTTAATAAACTAAATGTCAAGCTTATCTAGTCTGGTTTGCCGGTGACAGAGAGGTCGGGGTTATAATCCCGAGTACTCAGGGTGGATTCTCCTGAGTGTTTTCCTATTATTTCTGCAACAAAATACGTGTACACTTCTTCTATATGTAACCTTCCTTATCTCTAACACATTATTGTAGTTGGTATATACAATGTGTTTATCCTAGACGGGTAGTAAGATGTGAGAGCCACAGGAACATCACTAGCGTGATACAATTCTGTTTCCTTTCTCAAATAGTCTATTATTTTGAGATTTAATTTTTATAAAATAATTAATCGGTGATCTAACCTCAAATTAATTATCTTTATTAACTGTCATGTAAAGACTTTTAAGATATCTATTTTATCCAAATATATATGCCAGTTTTCGTGAATTACCCAACATTTAACAAAATAAATTAAATCGAAAGGCTTCAACCAAAATTAAAACAACACCCTTAGGATAGACATACTTATGGGTTATTGCGCAAATAAAACGTAAAGCTTTATCATGATTTTGATATTCATTTTTTAAATATAAATTAAAATATAAAATAAGTAAAATACAAAATGTGTACCGTATATGAAACAAAGCTGTGAAATATATGTTGCTGTAACTGCTTGACTATGCCTTATAAATATGAGTGGAGAATGACCCTGAGCACGGGACAGTTCTTGAATGGCTCAGTGGTTAAAGCACTTGCGTATTAAGCCAAAAGTTCCGTGTTCGATTCCTGTGTTTGGATGTCATTTTTCAATTCAAGGAATATAATATTTAGATCAGTGGTAAAGTCATAGATTTAGCAGTGCCGGAACGCAAGGTCGTAGCAGCCACAAAGTTGAAGAAGATTTTAGGGGACAGCGCCCCCCCCCTCCCAAACCACCGTAGGCGACAAACTTTCACAAACTTAAATGCCTCTATAAGTTATTTGGAGCATCTTTTAATGGTTACTAAGGCAGACACTTACTTAACGCACCCTAAAATTCCAGGAACTCGCTTAGAGCACAGTAAATTTCTTCAGAATTCATTGATTCATAGTACGAAAAAAAAGTGTTCACATAACATTGATATAAAATCAATTAGTTAACTTGTAATTGCATATTATAAAACTTTACTAAAAAAGATTTAATATTTTTTTTCATGAAAAGCAGGGTCAGAACGGCCGGCATCCCCCCGCGTTCCCGCTCCAATACACCCCAGATTTAGAGGCGGATATAACCGTAACTAACAAATACACTAGCTTACCTTAGCTTAGCTTGACCAACACTTTAGTTAGAACATTTCCTGCTCCAACAAGTGACAGGTAGGGGGTATATTATTAAGGTGGGACCCACCTCGATGGCGTAGTTGGCTAACGCGCTTGTCGTGTTGAGCTCGACTGCTGAGGACGGGGAGATTGAGGTTCAAATCTCGGTCAGGTGAACTGGGGTGGTTTTTCATAAATGGTTTTCCACTCTCCCTCCACGCAAATGCGGGTTCACTTCCTCTATTTCAACCTTCCTAATTCCTAATCCATTAGAGTAATTAGTACTTAAAGCGTATAACCCAAACGGGCAGTAAGACGCGGTGCTAAATATTATTATTATTAAGGTGGATGGCCCCCGTGTGCTTCGAGCGCTTATCTAGTGGTCAGCTATGGAGAAAAATTGAGAAACATTACCTAAGACCATGCACATTGTTAGGTCAGTTCATGTAACACGCATTCAAAGGCCAAGTACTGAATTAAGTTTATATATAATTATATTTACAATTATTGTATGCGACTTTCATATAACGAAAACCATTTTCAAATATATCCAACAGTTTTATGACGATCCATTTTGCTTTTTCTGTACCCAATTAAAAAAAATATTAATGAGTTTGTGTTTAAATTTAACTAGAACCAATACGTTAGAATTAAAATGAATATCTTATTAATTTTTTAGCTAAAAGCTGTATGCTTGAAATTTAATTTACTCTTTGAAATTTAAAAAAAAATTGAATATTTACTTTAGAAACATATCCAACTTTAATAAAACCTTTAATAAAAAAAACGCTAAAGTATTTTTTTCCATTTAAAATGCTATCTCATGTTAGTAACGGCATAGATGATTAAATTTACAATTAAATTATTATCTCATCTTTCATTAAGTCTGATAGTATAAACTCTCTGAAATGTAATTTTGTGGTTATATTTGTCTTAAATGGATAAAAAAAACGAACCTGTTAGAAAACAATTTTGAATATTTCTCCTAACTGAAACGTGACCATGAATATTCAACAAACCCCATTCTGATTCCTACCAAACCTCTTTTTTTTAAACGAATATTCATCGTATTTCCTAAGGATTATGGATATTGAAATTTAATGAGATCCCCCGAGACCCTTTTATTTTTATTTTGTTAGGAGCAAAAGGGGTTGGGCTTTTGTTGTTTTTTAACGCCGCGCCGCGCCCACTCGGGTTATACATATATGTACTAACTACTATAATGAGTTATAGATTAGAAAGGTTTTTAATTTAGAGGAAGTGCACCCCCATTGACATGGAGGGATAGTGGAAATCCACTAAGGAAAAACCACCGTCATTGCACCCAACCGGGATCGAACCCCGATCTCCCCGCCTTCAGTAGTCTAGTCTATTGCGAGAGTAGTCTCTTAGACCATGTGGCCACCGAAGAGGGCTTTAAGCTTCTGTTAAAGTACATAATAATACTTAAAATTCCAGATGCTGTGTTTCTAAACCTCTCCAGCATATATTTATACTAAAAGTACATAATTATTTTGTTTAAGTTTAATTATTTAAACCTAATATCACCAACATAGACAATATGATTAAAATTACTCTTATTAAATTGAATATAGACATTTATCATCAACATTTTTAAAAGGAAAATCAACAAGTAAAACTTATTAAAATGTTACTCTAACGATTCAGACAATTGCCTCAGTTGGTAAGGGTAATTTCTACTGATCTAAGGTTCCCAGACTCGAGTTTATGCAGGAACAAAAACCTTTTAGTTAAATTAGGTTTGCTCCTTTTTATCAACTGTAAAGGAAGCCTGGTTAGTATGTGTATACTAGAATTAATAGGAAAAAATCCATAATAACTTATCATTATAAGATAAATTAAAGTACATAAAATAATAAATTAAATGTAATATATTAACACTTTTATATTATTAAGCTGCCCAAACTAAATTATAACATAAATAAATTGTTTTTAATAAATTATAGACAGAGCCATATAAAATAATAATTTCAAAAAACAAGTATTTATTTTGTGAACACACGCGCACGAATACTAGTTGTATTGACATCATCATTGTCCGGTTTCATCTTTTTCAGGTTTGCCATCTTTATTTATGAAGTAAAGGCAACCTTTTAGAAGTCATAATCATCATCATCATCATCATTATCATCAACTGTTTCAAGCTTGTGGCTAACGTTCTTCCTTCTTCATCCATAATTATAACTTCTTGTCCTTTCTCTCCTGCTTATTACCTGGCTATTTAACACCTTCTTACTTTCCTCCACATCCCTTTCCACCACTCTGTCCATTTTTACATCCTATCCTATCGGTCGGTTTTATAAATCATTTTTAAGTGACCTACAAACGCGGTTGCTACAAAACAAAAATACATTATTTTTTTTCAAAACAAAAAATTAATAATTTTTATATGCACATCAAACATATCAAAACTTAAATAGGTTAAGTAAACTATGTGTGTACGCTATCAACGGCAATAACATATTTATAATTTACTCGTTTTAATTGGTGCCGTGTTGATTAGAACCAAGGTCAGACATTAAATACGTTCCATCATTTGGATTGTTAATTTTTTTTTAATATAAGTGGTTTTAAGAATTTATATTTGGATTGTGTTATGTGAAAAAAAAATTGTTTGTTTTGTAGCATGATAGCCAAGAAAAAATTATCAAGTGTATGGCAAAAATTCTTGGAACACCGCTGTAAAGTATTAAATAAAGATGCAAGCCATTCGAAGCTCGGGTCAGACATGACACTAGGTGGTTGTTCAAACGGTTTGACTTGTGCATTAAAAAAATGTTGTTTTTTTTGGGTTACCGTCAATAGTGTTGGTTTTTTAAAAATTTGGATTACCGTCAATAGTAGTTTTTTTAATGCCAATATAAAAGTCCTGTTTTGCACTCAAGTATGGCGTTTTGCACCCTAAAAGATTAGCGAAAAAAAATATTCAAGATACAAAAAAATCAAGTTGTTGGACCCTCTTGGTGGTGTTTTGCACTCAAGTATGGCGTTCTGCACCCTAAAAGATTAGCGAAAAAAAATATTCAAGATACAAAAAAATCAAGTTGTTGGACCCTCCTGGTGGGGAAGCAATATTGCTCTGTTTTTAAAAAAATTAATTGGCACCCCGTATAGTTCAAAAACACGTGTTGCCACTTCCAAAACTCATGCGGGAGAAGGGGGGCTGAGATGTATGGTGCAGGGGAGGGGGGTTATATCATGTTACTTACTACAATATTATTGACTGTAACTTCCATTGATTTTATAATATAAAAGTCCACAATAACTAAAATTAATTACAGCTAATAAATGTATCTACAATTTGGCCGACAGCATGTAATTAACTTATTTCCAGAAATATTAATAAACTATAAACATTTGAACTTTTTTTCTAATATTTTTGTTGGTAGTAAGCAAATTAATGTTTTTAGATTTACTAATGGTAACAACTATAATAGTGTGTTTAACTCTCTTTAGTTTGAAATATTTACACAAACATTAAGGGGCTCAGATGTGGATCTCTATCCAGCAGCTATGAAATCATTAAATTAATATTCCCTCAGCAGATGTGCATGATAATGTAATAACGTAACTTGTTCAATAACATTATTGGCTTCGAAAAATGTTATACTTTAAAAAATAACTGTGTTTAACTCTAAACAAAATTATTAGGAAAAGTCTTTTACATTCAAGGCTTACGAGAAATTAAGCGGTCTTGCAAAAACTTTGTTTTGGAAAGTAAAAAAATATAAGTTGAAACATTTATTGAACCATATTTATTATAGTTACTCACAAAAATATAGTGAATTTGCTCGTGCATTTGTTATTCAGTGCAAAAAGAAAAAAATACACAATCAAAATCATAGAAAATTATTACTCTAAGCTAGAATATTGTTTGTAAATGCTGTGTTATAATTCTAATTCGTCACAATCACCGTCTTCATCGTCATGGGAATAAATAGGGCTACTGTTTTCACACTTATTAGAATAATCATTTGGACACAAAAACATATCGGTGCACGGGAGATAACCACGTCTACAGGAGCACAATTTGGAGAGACAGTTTGTTTTTCAAGAGCATTTTATGAGCTCTAATATTTCTGAAGGTGCTGGTGGAATATCTGTAATTTTCGGACATAATAACCATTACTAGCTTCCCAACTCTAGCCCGGTTCGGGAGATGGTATATTTGGATGAGCAGTAAATCATTATTCAGAATTATGCACTGATAAAATAGCCCTCACTATAGAGAATTTTAGAGCAGATAACTTTGGTGGCATCTTTTCAGATTCCAATTTTTTTTAAATATAACATCTTACTTATCCCACTGTCGATGCTGTAGATAATGCCATATAAAGTTTGCAGACAATTTTTTTTAAATTTCCTTTGCCTGAAAAACATTCTGTGTTAACACAGCCAGTGAAGGCATGAAATCTTGGCAAAGCACTGGCTTTTTGTGGACCCATTACTAGATAGTTAATACTTTGTTCTTGAAGTAAAACAGTTAACAATGGTCGTGCAGGTATCAGTGAGGTAACATGAACTGCAGTTATTAGCAAAGCCGTGGTTTATGAGAAATGAAGGGGGTCCATGTTGGAATATTTGAATTTCCACTCATGTCTTCACCTTACACATTGTGTGCAATCTTGCAGGGAAGTACCCTTGATTTTGTGGATGTATTCCCTATAAACCATACCTTCATGTTAGTGATATCAGGGTGACTTACAGAAGCTGGGCTGAAGTCAGGATAGGTTTTGAATTTTAGAATCTGTTTGGATGACATAAGACAATCTCTAATAACAGTTGAACAGTCAGGAAGCTATAGTGCACAATTTCCAGACGTTTTCCACAGTTGAAGAACTTGTGTGATGGTCAGCGCTGTGGCATGTGTAATTTTTTTCCATAAAATCTACAATGTCTGCTGCAAAAATTATATATCGGCTCTTGACCATATTTGTAGGTAAATACACTCCATTAATCCTCCAGACATCATCCATAAAACACTCTGCGATTTGAGCCTCATACCTAAGAAGACAATTATAATTGATTGAGAAGCCCAACTAAGCAGATTGACAATACTTTTGTTACTAGTGACTTGATAAATTTCCATTCCTACAGCAACTTGTTGGGGCATAACATGTATTGGCTGTATATTATCAGTACATAAATGTTACACTTGTCACTTGTATGTCATAGCCATAACATTTTGTGAGATACTAATGGGTTAGTTTTGTTTCTGGTAAAATTATTTCTTCTCTACCACTAACAAAACATCTAAAGAATGACCCGCCTCGGTGGCGTAGTTGGCTAACGCGCTTGTCGTGTTGAGCTCAACCACTGAGGACGGGGAGATCGAGGTTCGAATNAGAATGACCCGCCTCGGTGGCGTAGTTGGCTAACGCGCTTGTCGTGTTGAGCTCAACCACTGAGGACGGGGAGATCGAGGTTCGAATCTCGGTCGGGTGAACTGGGGGTGGTTTTTCCTAAATGGTTTTCCACTCTCCCTCCACGCAAATGCGGGTTCACTTCCTCTATTTCACCCTTCCAAATTCCTAGTCCATTAGAGTAATTAGTACTTAAAGCGTATAACCCGAACGGGTAGTAAGACGCGGTGCTAATTATTATTATTATCTAAAGAATGCATACACTTCACGTAGAATGAGGTCCTTAAGGGTGTACCTATCACCAATGCTGTCAATGAGTATTTGCTTTATTTTTTTCCGAGATATCGTAGGATAAACCATGTTGCTTATTTCCAGTATGTTTTCATAAGTGGTTTGGATGACAACCATATTTACAGTCCCACTTTTGTAGACATTCAAGAATGAGACTGATAAATTCAATTTCTGCTGCAGCTTATGTTGTAGAGTCTTTACACGTAGTATTCACCACTAAAATATATATTTTATACCATCTTTCCTGTTAAAAGAATAACTGCGTCAATTCCTGTTAAGAGGAACAACTTCTGAGTAGGGCCTATTTGACAGAAGACGCATATTCCCTATACCAATAAGAAGCTAGCCTTCACAAAACCTGTCGCCAGGACTTTTTCTATTAGTTAGTTTTTACATTGTTGAACAGGGGAGAAAAAGGCAAGGATTATGTCATATATAAATCATTGTGCGTATGTTTAAGGCATCTCCGGGATCCAAACATCTCCAGCGAGATCCCGCCCACGCACAAGTCAGTCTAACACAGTATAAAATAACTTAAATTAATATCACAAGTGTGCAGTGATATAAAACATTTAATTGGAATATGTATACGTAATTAACAGGTGTCATTTGAATAAACCGTGTGTGAATAAACAGCCATCAACATTTCTCTTTCTTCAATTTTATTAATATACCGATTTAATTAGTGCTCGAATTTTAATTAGTGCTCGAACACGGAGCTATAGACAGCTGGTTAAACGGTATATTTTCCGTACAGTGATGATAGGCGCTCGATCATGGAGCTTTAGACAACCTATAAATTATCACAGCATTATATCAGGGAATTAATCCTTAGTGTTACATATTGTTTTCCCTCAAACATGAAGTTTTGAATACTAGCCAGAAAAATAATTATCTATAGCACAAAGTTATAATGTCATATTATATTCACGGATTTCCAAAGTTTATAAATGTGTTTAGTTTCAAACTGTTTTTCGCACAATGTTTTACACCTTATAATTAATTTACTTTAAAATAGAAATAAATATATTATTTTAATGTTTTGTTTGGAAACAGATTAACACACATTTTTTTTTTTTTTTTAACTTTTGATACCCTTTTACCTTGATATACATGTGACATGTGTCTTATATTTGAGTTTTAGTGTCACCATATTTGAAGATTATTACCTTGTTGATGGCGTTTCTATTTTATATCGACGGCTTTACTATGTGAAATATTAATGGCAAACCCTGCTTTTCTCAATATTCAGTTACTTTAAATGTAAGTAGTTCTGAAAACGTTTCTTATCGCTATCTTAAAAATGCTTGCTGAGCAACTGTCGGTCCCGATGTTTATCTTTCCCCCGTGGTCAGTGTAAGAACATAACTACCCTAGTTGAGCTTCTTTTATGGAATGTGTTCAAGCTGTAAAGGTGTGCATGGGCATCTTTAATAGTAGGAAGCTACAATTTTACTATATTACTATATTATTATAAAGGTTTTATTAATATATATATATATATATATACATATACATACACACAATAAAATTGTGCATTATAAAACTTATTTTCATTGACATTTAGAATTTACGACACAATTTTTCTCATTAATGGAAATCATTAATGATAAAATAACGAGGCGCTTTATATCCCGGACCATGGCTCATTAAGTAATATTTTTTTTCATAATATTCTGAAATAGTGACATATATAGATAGTTCTTAGATCCAGTTAATAGATACACTTTTGTGCTGAATAAAATGTTTTAAATAACTTGAAATGGCCCTAGCTATACAGCTGAGAAATGTAAAATATCTGCCCCAACATATTTTAATCTAAATTTGAAAAGTTGATATTGTTTAATATATTTTAGAAAAAATAATTTGAATCTTATATAGAATTTAAATAACTATATTTTATATTTAAATGTTTGACTTTTAAGAAATAACTATTCACAAGTTAGAAAATATGCTTTAAATATAGTTTAACCTTTTTTATAGATCTATATTTTCTCATATAGAGAGAAAATAGTCCTATTGTAATCATGAACATTTTCAACCTAGAGATTATGATGAAGCTTTACGTTTTATTTTCACCTGAATTAAAAAAGTGGATTTTAAAATTCTGTCTGTCTCTGAATATAGATACTAAATTGTATGAATGCTTTTGCTCAAAATTTAATGGCTATACTTTGGGAGTTTGTATTGATTTTGACACTAATTTTTATATTAACGGTAGTTTATTTAAGAGTGAATTTTGAGAATCACAAATATTTCGAGAAGGCTCTACCAATTTTGTTTAAATTCCATACCTAGCTAGTGTTTGATCTGACAAATAACACTGTACAATTGCGTAAAAAATTATTTTAGTGCAGTTTAATAAAGAATAATTTCTATAAAGTCGAAAGATTTTCAAAAATATCTTTAACGGTTTGGTTAAATATGTAAATCTGGAGAGTTTTCGAAATAACAAATAGAAATGTCCACTTGTTTTTTAGGAAAAATATTCACTAAAGTGTAGTTTAACAAAGACTTGATTTTTTAAATAAAATTTTAAATGTTTTGAAAATAGTTTTAACGAAAGTATTGTTTTTTCTTAAACAATTCATATAATAATAGTGCTTATTACTGATATTTGAACAATTGTAATTTAAAAAAGAAAAAATTTAAATCACATCGTTTTATTGCCTGTTCAGCATATACACATCTATTATAATTACTCTAATGGGGTAGGGAGGAGGAAGGAAGCGTTTTAGAGGTAATATACCTGCAATTGCCTGGAAGGAGAGTGGAAGACCATATAGGGTAAAATACCCTCAATAGACACGACCGGTATTCGAACATCGATCCCCTCATCTCCAGCAGGAAATTGACACCTTGGACAATTCTGCCGGTGAAGTGGGTTTTTTGAAAATAGATTTAACTATTTTGCCAATTGAGGACTATTTTACACGATTAAATAATAACGTTTATTGATTTTTTATAAAATATATTAATTTAAGGTTAGTTTACATATAATAAATTTTAGAAAATCTTAAAGCTTTCAAAAAGTGTTTTAAAATGTTATTTAAATGGGTGTCTTTTAATTGTTTATCCAGATAAATAAGAAGATAAATTTATTCTTAACAAATATAAATAATTTAAAAGTAGTTTACAAATTTTTTTTAAATCTTAAATATTAAAAAAATTATTTGTACAATGTGGTTTGATTTTTTTTTTGTGAAAATGGTTTTTATTGTACTTAGAAAATAATAGTTTTCCAAGGAAAGCTTAAGTGTAGTTTACAAAACTTTTTTTTTCTAAATTGGAGGCTTTACACTTAACTTGGCCACCGAACATTTCCTAACTTTAAATTAATTTATTTTTCTTGAAAAACTAATAAGGTACAAAACGGTGCTAAATATGTAGAAAACTATGGTATATTTACATTCTTAATTTGAGGGTTTGAGGGCTGGAGGGAAGGTCCATCGACTTAATTTTTTTATATAATATTTTTTTTCTCGCTAATCTATTAGGGTGCAATACGCCATACTTGGGTGCAAAACGGTGCAAAATTGGACTTTTATTTTTGCATGGAAAAAAACCAATCAGTGAGTGAGAGGTCTACGCTTAACTTGTCCCCACTCCCCCACTTTTTTAAGTTTTAAATATTATTTTTCTTTCAAAACTATTCAGGTGCAAAACATAACTTTTAAGATGGCATAAAAAAATCCAACATTTTGATAGTAGGGGGGCTACTCTTAGCTTGGCCCCTCATAAACATTAACAGGCGTACCGTATCTGGGGTTAGGGTGCAAAACGTAGCTAATACTTGGGTGCAAAATGGTGCAAAATAGGTTCAAAACGAGGGTGTTTTAAATTTAAATTTCAAGGAGGTTGGGTGGCCAATTTAAATGATCTCCAAAAATCTAAAATATTTGTTCTGTGTCTCGAATATTCTCTCGACGCACGGCCCATCCGGTGCCCCCCCCTCCCTCCCCCCCCCCCCCCCCNNTCCCCCCCCCCCCTCCAGTCCATTGATCCAGCCTTGTCAAAGTGTGTGTTCGAATCAAGAATGACGACGTTGGGGTATGATGATGTTTGCGCTTGTTGGTTGTTATGTTTCCATCGAATAACAGCCGACCTGAGGCCGTGCGTGATGTCAATAAAAGAGAGACATGCTCGCGGGATGTGGTCGGCTGCATTGTAACACAATACACTCTGACAGGAGTGTTAAGAGACTCCCTTTGAAGAATGGCTCACAAGGTAATTGCTGTAGCTTCTAGCATTGATAGTGTTTCTTCCTCAATATAGATATTTCGAGGTAACCGGCAAAGGTTAGTTACTCCGAGGTTGGATTTTCTCTTTGCCTTCCAGTTTTTTTACAATGCTTTGCATTTTCCTACCTGTCTAAGAAGTTTGTATAGTTATTAAAATGGGGTAGAGATGAGAAACTATGAATTATAGGAAATGTACTCCACATTTGCGTGGAGGGAGAGGAGGGGAATAAAATGACCCCTGTACACTCTGTCTGAAAACGAACCTCTGCCTCTCTTGCCTCTGACAAAGCAGATAAGATGAATCTGACGCCTTTGTCCACGATATGGTGTTGATACCCATTGCATTTGTGCCAAATTTGATTTGAATGGATTGAGATCTTTTAAGCATATTCTATCATTCATACAGGGATTATAACAGTGTGTCCAGCCGGCTGGAAAACAGGGAAAAGTCACGGAATTCGCTTTGTCAGGGAAAAATCATGGGAAAGGGAAAGTTAAGGAACTTGATTGAATTTCTGGAATTTTTACAGATTTACTTAAATAATATGAAATTTTAATTTACAGTATTCATAGTATAATTTCTCTTCCAGTTAATTCTCATCACAATTTTTTTTTAGCACAGTTGTACCATTTGATCACATGAATATTAATTCTTAATGTGGAAACTTAGCGCACGTTCATGACTTACCTAGTGTATGTACTTTATTCCAAATTGTTTGGGAACACTAAACCAGCTGAAGGGTACAGTGCAAGCCCAGCTCTGAATGGATAGGAGGGAAGTACATTTCAGTTTGAAGATTCATTCATTAATTAAATATTAAATGTGATGGACCGATCGAGGCTTGGCTAGGAATCAGAATAAATACTAAAGTTTTAAATTTATTTCGCAAAATTTAAATTCTGTAGACACTATTTTGAAATTTTGAAACAAAACAATTTAATAATTCAAACATAAAAACATGTTTTTAAAATTATTGCTCACATCAATGATTTTAGTTAAAATTAAAATGTAATATTATTTTCATTCAAATTGCTCAGCGTACCATTTAAAATCGTCACGCGTACCACCCTTGACACGCGTGCTGTAGGTTGCTGACCGCTGATACATAGCTTACCCTGTATTATGAAAATTAAGGAGTACAACAGAAGCTGTCCCATCTCGATCCGATGAGTACTTTTTGAGTTTACTGGAAACAATCGGAATCAAACGTACAGTTAGAATTTTATTTTAAGTGTAGATTATAAACACTCAATTTAAATACAGTGGATTCTGGTTGATTTAGCAGCCGTTTATTTGAGACAACACTCGAAGAACAGAAACAAAACGAACAAAATGAGTAGCCAACCTGAATTTGTTTCGCTTATTTGGGCCAACTTACCTCTTGATTGGTGCAGTGGAGGTTGTGATTGAAGGTAATGAAGGCAGTTCTTTATCCGCATTAGATACCTTCACCGACTTTATTCACTTGCAGTCAATAAAGAGAACACATCAGTGCACACTTGATTTTTCCCCCCCCAAATAATAACCCCTATTAATGTGTGTGTGACACAGTAATTATTTTGACTATCTTAATTTTACATATGCACAATGTACATTAAATGCAGGATTCTAAAATATCATGATATTTATCAAAATATCATATATATTTAGACTATATATATCAAGGTATTAATATAAATAGTACAAATTTTTAAATCAATACACACACAAAATGTAAATGTTTGTGTAGATAAATTGTATGTAAAGAGATAAGTCATAAACATTTACACATAAATAATTACTTATATTAACAATTCCTATTATTTTGTATAGTTAAAACTGATTTAATAGTTTTAGTCTTCAACCAAAATAGAGATTTTTAAACTACAATTATATTTTCAATATGTTATTAAAACATTTACATAGATAGGTACAAGTTTTAAACTCAACAGTGAACGGTAAAAAAAAAGATCAATCAATGCCCTTGATTTTGTTGACATATTAAGATTGATGCCAGCTAAAAAGAATACAAACAAGAAGAATTTTCAGTCATCATTCAGTGTCTCACTCTCAGGTGTTTTCTAATCTTCATCTTGGTTTAAAAAAGGAACTTAGTTAACTAAACTAACATTTTGGCTTTAAACCTCCCTTTCACCTGACTCCCAAACCCAATCTATAATGGGTTGTTTTTTTTACTGAATGAATCTTAGTTCAAGTATTCGAACAATAATTTTAACTTACTTGCCTTTACATTTCCCAAAGAAGTGATTTCTGAATTTTGATCGTACTTTGCCAAAACTTGAAAAGTTAAGCTTAAGGTTAGCTGTTGCTGCAACAGCTGTTAACATTAATTGTTCACACATATCCAAACAGCTATTTTTTAATCCTGCCCAATCAAACCATGCAGCAGATTAATATTAACGTGTGTCTACCAAGTCAATGGAGGGATTCTTACTAAACAAATATAAAGGAAAGAGAATGTTGGCTGTTCATAGAGCCATAACAATTTGGATTAAACTATTACTGATAGTTTCAACTGCTATAATACTAGTTCTTTTTGTTTTTCGGTTAGATTTCGTCCATGGAATCTATAATCCCACTAGTTTAGCAAATAGTGTACCTAATACCATATTCAGATGTTTTTAAAAATATGTATGTCCACTGTGTGGTTGATCTTGTGGGAATTTGAATAGATGGGTTAAAAGAAAATATTGTAAGTTTATTTCCTTTATATATATATATATATATATATAAACAAATAAATATAAGTATATATATATAAAGATGTATAGCTGTGGATTATATCCTCGAGCCATGATTATATGTTTGATGGATTTGAGCTTTAGTTATTTTTAAATAAATGTGTGTACCAATATATATTGTACTTTCTTTAAATACCACATTCCTTTTATTTTATTCTACCTTTTTTCCTATGTAATAATGTGTTTTTCAGCTTATTGTTTAGAATTTCGCTTAATTGGGGCAGCCGCTTAATTTTATCAGGGTGATCTAGTTCCGCTGTGTCCCAATGAACAGGAATCCACTGTGTTATTTTACTGGACGGAATACAAAAATAAACTTGTACTAATGGAGAAAAGTGTTACAAGTTTGGCACCGAAACAGTGGAACTGTGTGGAGTCCTAATCACCTGGTATCGAGTGGTGTACATACTTTCTGTACAGAGTATACGTGTCTGTTTTGATTGTTGCATGGAGTGTAGCTTTCAGGAACCCATCGCTAGCACGAGTATTGAGCTAAGAGCCAGACAATGCTGCCTGCTGTTTCCACTGTGTTACTGTGAGTGTTTTATGTAGTATAATCACACGGAGGGGATGGATTATTTGATTTTATTAGAGGTATCTGTGCTCACTACCTGCTTCAGTGGTTGCGTGGTCTAAGGCGTTACTCTTGTGTTAGATTAGACTGTCGATGACAGGTTGTGTTGTGTTTACTGAGGGCTATTTTTCCTAAATGGTTTTCCAATTTCATCTATACGAAAGTAGATACATTTACTATAAAAAGCAACCTTTATTAACCCTATTACATTAGCAAAATTAGCACATATGCATGCACACCGAACGGGTAAAAATGTGCGGTGATCTTAAAAAAAATTGATTGAATGTCAGGCATGTTCTATGACTAGGTTAGCTTATAAATAAATCTGTTGATTTTATAAACTAATGCTTCAAAAATTGCAACTTTAAATACCCTAGTAATAAAAAGAAGAAATATTGTGGCACTATCGTTGTAATCATCTTGGACTGAATACGGGTCATGAGAATTGGTGACACTATTAATTTATTATATATTTTTAGCACCGCGTCTTACTACCCGTTCGGGATATACATATATGTACTAATTACACTGATGATTTAAGAAATTGGGGAGCAGAAACATGGACATTTAATATAACGGTGATTAGGAAAGTGGAAGCCATGTGAATGAAATTTGTGAAGATCATGGTAGCTTTGACGAATAAAAACACGTTAAGGAATGAAGTTAACCGAGAAAGAGTGGGAGAAGAGGTAGTACATGAGATAGTAGAGGAAGCAAGACTGAGATGGTATGGACATGTAATGAGGATGGAGAAGGAGAGGCTGCCAAAGAAAGTGATGGAAGGAGCAGATAACGGAAAGTGTGAGAGTAAGAGTAGAATAATGGAAGCAATTAAAGGAGGAAGAATGATGAAAGAATAGAGGAAGATGCGAGGAATTTTACTGAAATGACACGGTCATAAGCTGGAGTCAGTTGATGATGACTACTGTAGTATTTCAAACTGCATTAAAACAGTCCACAATAATAAAAGAACACAACACTTAATTATAGTTTTCATTACATAATACATATTATAAATAATACACAGTAAAAATATTAAAATAACAACTATAGAATGATTTCTTCAAGTTATATATTATGTAATTTTGTTCTTGTTTAATAGTTTATTTAGTATTTTGTTTTACTTTGTTTACATTTAATACGGGATGGAATTTACTGCCCCGAATGCTAATGGCTGGGTTGGAATTTATTGACTGATTCGAATAGTGGGACGGAATTCTCGTCAACCCGACTGCTATAGGTCTGTAACCAATCAAAGCCCACGTACATTCGAATAGCGGGACGGAATTCTCGTCAACCCGACTGCTATAGGTCTGTAACCAATCAAAACCCGCGTACATTCGAATAGCGGGATGTAATTCCCATTAATTCGACTGCTATAGGCCTGTAACCAATAAAAACCCACGTACATTTGAATAGCGGGACGGAATTCGCGTCAATCCCGACTGCTATAGGCCTGTAATCAATCAAAACCCGCGTACATTCGAATAGCGGGTTGGAATTCGCGTCAACCCGACTGCTATAGGCCTGTAACCAATCAAAATCTGCGTACATTCGAATAGTGGAATTGAATTCACGTCAACCCGATTGCTATAGCCCTGTAAACAATCAAAACCCGCGTACATTCGAATAGTGGGACGGAATTCGCGTCAACCCGACTGCTATAGGCCTGTAACCAATCAAAACCCACGTACATTCGAATAGCGGGATGGAATTCGCGTCAACCCGACTGCTATAGGCCTGTAACCAATCAAAACCCGCGTACATTCGAATAGCGGGATGGAATTCTCGTCAACCCGACTGCTATAGGCCTGTAACCAATTAAAACCCGCGTACATTCGAATAGTGGGAAGGAATTCGCGTTAATTCGACTGCTATAGGCCTGTAACCAATCAAAACCCACGTACATTCGAATAGTGGGATGGAATTCACGTCAACCCGACTGCTATAGGCCTGTAACCAATTAAAACCCGNCGTACATTCGAATAGCGGGATGGAATTCGCGTCAACCCGACTGCTATAGGCCTGTAACCAATCAAAACCCGCGTACATTCGAATAGTGGGATGGAATTCACGTCAACCCGACTGCTATAGGCCTGTAACCAATTAAAACCCGCGTACATTCGAATAGTGGGAAGGAATTCGCGTTAATTCGACTGTTATAGGCCTGTAACTAATCAAAACCCGCGTACATTCGAATAGTGGGATGGAATTCACGTCAACCCGACTGCTATAGGCCTGTAACCAATCAAAACCCGCGTACATTCGAATCGCTCGCAGCAGATACAAACACAAATAACCGAGCGTGGTTTGGAAGAGTCGTCCCCTCCGGTACTTGAACCACTGCACATTCTTGTCTGAAGCACCCTTTGCTTCTCCCCTACTTTCCCTCCCTACCGCTACAGCAACTCTCCTCTCCAAGGGAACAAAGACGACCCTTCAAACTTTCGTCAGTGTTTTGTTACTGGATGCAGCAGGATAGCTACAGCTAATTACCAGCGTCTTCCTTGTTGGCTTCTCGCCTTTGTTAGCGAGGAACATTTCTCTGAAACATTGTTTCTCCGTCTTAGTTCGGGATACAAGACATTCATTTCTAAGAGCAAGTGCGTGCTCGTTATTGGTTTAATATAGATCATCGTATCTATATAATCTATGACACGCACACGGTCTAAGTGTTAAGTCGAATCCAGGCTGCGTATCTGAGAATGGTGTTCCACACAGATGCTGTTACATTTCCTCACATTTGTATCTTTCTTATCCCTAACCAAGTAGCGTAAATAATATACGTATAATTAGAGACGTGAGATGTGAGTTTTCTACGGAAAATGTTCAACTTACTTTTTACTTGAAAAAATTCCCGTTATTAAATATAATAAGGCAAGAATGGGGAACATGTGGCCTTTTCTCAAATTTTCTCAATTATGTCTCTTAGCCCACCTCGGTGGCGTAGTTAGCTAACGCGCTAGTTTCATGTTGAGCTAGACTGCCGAGGACAGGGAGACAGAGGCTCGAATCTCAGTCTGTTTTACTGGGAGTGGTTTTCCCTGAATGGTTTCCACTCACCATCTAAGAAAATGCTGGTTCACTTAATCTAAATTAAGCCTTCCTAATTACTAATCCATTAGCGTAATTAATACTTAAGCGTATAACCTGAACAGGTAGTAAGACGCAGTGTTAAATAAAAATAAATTAAAAATATCTCTTCATCGTTTTTAAATTATACATCCTTGAACTCAAATTGTATTCCTACAATGTATTGAAATGAAGTGTTTTGCTAAGATGTTAAATTTGTAGAACTCTATTCTCGATTGATTTTCTATTGGATTTCAAAATCCTTATTACATGCTGATACACACACACACACACACATATACACACATAAGCATGCTTGTACAACATATCTACATTCGAATTTTAAAATGAACCAAGATTCACGAAAAACAAACGCCAAAAAACGCTTAAAAACAGTTTTTGTCAAACATTTTATAATTTATATGTTCTTTTTCATAAAAAGTGTACATCTTTGTATATATAATAAACATATAAAATATGAAATTTGTTCTCGTCGAGTATAAAGGGAAAAAACAACTAATAAACCATTCCTTCATATATGGGTTACTAAATACATTAAAGTTAAATAGAAGAGGTCGCAAGGCCAGTGATTCTCCAGTTTTTATAGCAAAATATTGTTTTGACCAAAATAAATAAGCTATTGCTCCAGTAGCAACGCTTGGTTTAATTTCCTTCCCATGGTGACCTTGAAAGTTGTTGAATATCTGTCAAGGTGTCCTGGAACTTGACGACAACTTTTTCTCTTCATTCAAACAGTTTGTCAGCCAATGCAGTCATGCTTATGACAGATATTCAACAACTCTTAATATCACCGTGTGAAGAAAATTAAACTTAACATTGCTACTGGAGCAATATTTTAATAATTTTGGCAAAAAGAAAAGTTTTTCAATAAAAACTACAAAAACACTCACCTTTTCTCGCGTCTCTTTCATCCCCACCATAACTTATACTTATATTTTTGGCAAAATTTACTGTATATGAAGTGTGAGGCCTTATGAGGAATACCTGAAGTGAAATGCTGCCTTCCAATGTCAAAACGGTGACCTGGCGGTCTAGGGGGTAAGGTGTCAGACTTCTGTGCTAGGGGCTCAGGGCTCAATCCTCGGTCTAGGCACAGATTTATCTTATTGTCAAACCCTTTCCTTCACCTCTGACAAGACGTGTATTAATCACAACTTGTGAATGTGAGGAATGCCAGGCCTCCACCGTGGTTCGGATTCTAAGTTAAACTGTAGGTCCTCCATTTCATCTCACAATCGCCCTACCATTACACTTTAGCGTAAGTGCGTATAACCCGAACGGGTAGTAAGACGCGGTAATAATAATAATAATGTCAAAACATTCCCCACTCCCTTAACTAATGTAATCGTTATATTCAGAGTTTTCACTTCAGTTTAGTCACCTCAACGACTTTAAAACCAGCAACGTTATTAAATGAGCTCCTATGGATAAAAACAATGCCTATTTCGATTATATTCTCAGCTCACGCATTGACTATAGCACTTAGTGGTTGGATGTGTAACTAGCATGTGGACCAGATATGTTTATACTTTATGATAGTAATCAAAACCCTAGTGAATACATCTCATTCATTTGGAATTTATTGATATGATGGTTTTTTGTTAGTACCACGTTTGTGTTACATATACACTTACGTAATAATTGTGCTAATGGGTTAGGGATGAGTAAGGTTGAATTTAGTGGAAGTGTACTCAAATTTGCGTGAAATGAAAGTGGAAAATAATTTTGTAAAAGAACCTCGGTACACCCGACTGAGCTTCCAACCCCGAGCTCCTCCTCATCGGCATTCTAGTCTAACATGAGAGTATCACGTTAGACCACGTGGCCACCAAAAATGGGGAAGATGTTTACATATACATTTTCATCTCTAGTTTACATTTGTTGTCTGGATTTTATTTTCACTATATCACGATTAAGAATGTTTTAAAGTAAATGTTGGTTCAAGTATTTGCTAAGAGCTTTTGCCGCCCCCTCCTCTCCCACCGATCCCCTAACAAAATATTTTATGGCATTATACAAAGTATATATGTACTAGCCTCCCCTAATTCAGCCCCTTCCCTTACGAATTAGACTGCAAGCCGTCAGTGCGGAAAATGTTATAATACATAGTCTACCGGAAAATGTTCATCTCTACGTAGGCCTATAACCATCGAGTACCAAGACACACCGGGAGGAAAAAAATCTGTGAGTACAGGAAGATGAAGATGAATTTTAAGGATAAAATAACTCCAGGCTGCACAAGGTCGGGGGTTAATTCCTGGTCAACGTTGAACATTTCAGCGTGATTTTTTTTTATATAATTGAATCACCAAAGGAAAAAAATAGCTCTCAGCACAAAATACTACTAAACCTACTTTATTGTATTTCTTTCTGACAGATGGGACCAGATTTGAAAGACTTAAAATTAATACATGCGACGGGACCCTTTTTTCGTTTATATGGTATCTCTCTTAAAAGGTTCTTTACATGCCACTCAGACTATATTTATAAATATACACTTTTTTTTTGCAACACCTCTAACAACCGGTTATGGCAATACGCTTATGATTTTAGGGATGAGAAAAGTTGTACTTAGAGTAAATGTATCCGCACTTGTATGGAAGGAGAGTGGAGAACCATTTTGGTAAAACCGCCCTCAGTACACCCATCTAAGATTTGAACCTCGATCTCCCCGTCATCGGCATTCTAGTCTACTGCGAGAGTAGCGCCTTAGACCATGTGGCCACCGAAGCGGGTAGCACAAAAATGAAACGTAAACATCGAATATAAACGGTACTGGGGACATAATTTCTGTCGTTGTTTTACATACAACTTATTTCTTTAGTTCATGATTTATCCACATGCAGCTTTCATTCATCTATAAATATAAGTAATATAACGAACAAACAAATTAATTAGTTAATAGCTGTGTGGTGAAAATTATAGTTACTATTATTCTGGGTTTATATTTCCTCATTTTTCAACATGAAACATTGCTCTAACGATACTAAGTTTACTACCGCATTTTGGACAAACATATGGCTGAGGCCTGTGTGTGGTTAATGTATCTCGATATAATTGAGCCAATTATATTACAAAATTAAGTCTACGGTGCACCACACCAACTTTTGCTTTCATCTTGAAATAGAAACATGTACTAAAGCTCGTAAGATATGTGAAAAGAAATAATGTACATTGTTGCAGAAAAACTCCCCAAATAGCATAAATGAAATAATTTACACTGTTACAGAAACATTTAGACAAGAGGAAAACAATCGGTTTCATTCTTCAAAGACCTCAATAATATATACAAATATTTTTGCCTCTAATTTAGAAACTATTTGTTTTTATAAATATGTATTTCAAATAAAATATTTCTAATATTAATTTTAATAGCTACAACTTTATAGTGATAGGCTATTTAGCATCTTAAATAATTGCGGAGATATGGTCAAGATGGGAAATTTCCGCTAATGTAAAATACTCTTAAGTTATTTTTATGTGGAAATGTAACGGTATTTTATGCCTTGATACAAAATTTAATCAAAATCGTTAAGAGCATATTATGATAAAAAATCTTGTTTCCCTTCGATACTTTTAATTTTAGGGTTGGATATCTATTTCCAATACTTCCTCGAGGAAACCCGGTGAAAACACTGGATACCATGTATTACCTCGATCGGTAAAATAGTTTCGACTCTATGTCGACAGGCAGACAGATGGCATCGTGAAAACAACTTTTTCGGTTTCAATATTTATCAAAATCGTGAATTAAAAAAGGCCATTTAACCTGCATCGTAGGTAACACGGTCTAAGTCATCACACAAAATACTTTAATCAACTTATTGATGATATATTGAAAGTAAAATACAACTAATAGTGACAATTAGAATTTTTTAATTAATAAATCCTAGGTGGTGTAACTGGGCTTTTATAATGAAATAGAAGTATTAACATATATTTTCTAAAGTAGACCCAACGTTAGTGACAGATTCAACCACCAAGCGCTGTAGTCGTTACGGACTGTGTGTAGAGAACTGGAATCGCTGTATTGTAACTCATTTGATATTGTTTTCGGACGTCCTTTAAAGACATTTAACTCGTGTGTAAACTTTAAAACATGGTATATATTATCTACAACACTAGTTCAATTAAAGTGTCTATAATATTTTTCAAGAATAAAATAACCCAACACGGAAAATTTTCCATCTCAAATCTCTACGGGAGAGTAGTGATATTATGTGGAGCACTTAAAAAAAAGTCCGTTTATTAGCAATTGCAAACATCCATTAAACTTTGCTATGATTAACCAACGTGTCGCTCACTGTTATAAAGGTATTGTGTGCCCTCAAGCTGACCCAAGACAGGGTCAGTGAGGGGTGCTAATATCACTCCCCACCCCCCACCCCTCCCTCTTCACATTGCCTGTTAATAACCCTCACTTCTAGGGTGTCATGAACTAATCCATCCATAAACCCTAGGGCTTATATACATCCCTAGGGGTTGGGGAACGATGCGATGAGGGGTAAAAGCTCGTGCTCACTAGTATGTCACCAGGGGTAGGTCTCGGATAAATAAAGAAGAGTATATTCAAACCAAATACAGTTCCACTGTACCTAGATTTACATGGTGGGTATGACAACACATGCTTATAGTTGAGTTAACATTGGAAGGGTATTTGTAAAATATTACCTTAAAAGTGGACAAAATTGATAAACGTGTTACTATTTTATTAGAGGTATTTACTGTATATTAATGTGGCAGTTGAAAATAATATGACCTAACATATGAATACGCGTAGGTAGATACAATAACTGTTCTAGATGTCAGATAAGGTCCTGCCTTTTAAAATATGACTCTATTAACGTCCTGAGTGAAGAATTGAGAAATATAAGTAAAAGGAAAATAAGAAACCACCATTCATCCAAAAGAGAGTTGTAAAATTCACAATATATTTTTTTTAAAGCCATGTATCATTATAGGAACCGAACCCTTCACTCCAGAATAGAGATTTGTTGTTCGCGGACGAATGGCTTAAATTGAACTGTTCTTCTAGCTGAACGAGACGAATTAGTTCACCTCCTAGGCGTGAACTAGTTCAAATTGAACTACAAGGTAATACTAATAATACTGCGCGTCAGGGCTATATAATTCTCAGCCCAGTTTGTAGAAAGATTAGCCAATATTAATGTACCGTTGTTCAGGGGACGCCCGAATGTACTCTTAGTACATCCTTTCCGTGGAGGCTCTTTCCATTTCCCGATGAGATCAGGGTGATGATATGAGAAAGTGAAACCAGTAGAAACACTTAAACCTAACTTAAGCCTAATTAACCAAACCCTGGTGACCGTCAGCCAAATACTCAAAGCACCAGCTGAGAATCAAACCCGGAACTCCTTGAATCGTAGCCTGGTGCACTAACCACTACACCACGAGTCTGGAGAGCTAGCTACAAGATGAAATGACACAAGATAATTGGGATTCTTCGGCTGATCTCGCAAAAACAATGGGACAGTTAATTTGATTGTTTGTTATTTCATTGTTCAGCAAAGTTACCTCAGGATAAAAGATATAAGAGGCAAATAAACTTGAGGCATCTTACAAAACTTAAATACTTTAAAATTATTCTCATTTATCAAACGACTGCTACTGTTGTAAATGCTCTTATTTTAAAATATTATTTAGTTGATCAAGAATATGTTTAACTTGATATTAAATAGGTTTTCCCTTTAATTCTAAACTGATCAGAGCTATTTTGAGAATAGTAACTACTGGACGATGGCCTACTTTTCTTGCGAAAAACGAGGGTTACCAGCCCAAATAATATGACCAGTGGTATCTGTGCAATATGTAATTACTACAACCAAGCATAAAATTAACATTCTTATATATTGTAAACAATAACATATTTTAAAATATTAAATATTGTTTTGAATTAATGGTGTATTTATTAGGTATGATAAAATGACTCTGTTACACATAATTTCACTTAGGTTTAGAATTATTTTGGAATAAAAGAAAACAATGTAACATCATACAGTATTTATGTTTTTAGTAAAAAGCTATAAAAATATTATTTATTTTAACTATTCTTAAATTATTATAGTTATTATTAATTGTATAATCTGATATTATGTATTTAGATTTTCTTTGAAAGGACCTTATCTAAAATCTATAAAAATTATCTCGACTTTCGCTTAGTCATACGTAAAGTCATGGAGATGTCGTTTTTACTTTTCTCGCTTTCTTACAGGTAGAGAAAGTATTTTGATCGTCAAAAAAATATAACTCGAGATTTTGAGGATTCTCGACGTTTAATGACCCCCCGAATCCAAAAAAGGGTTTTTTGAATTCCCGTCTGTCTGTCTGTACCATGGACTAGAGCCTAAACTGGTCTAAAACTTGGTATCTAGGGTTTTCATAGGGTTGCCCCTAGGGGTTTTTGGAATTGGATATCTAATCCTAAAATTAAAGGTAGTTTGCTGAAAGGCACAAAGAGAAAAAATCGATTTTCTCCAAATCGGCTATAACAATTTTGCTTATATTTCATTTCTAAACATTTCTAAATATTACAAACAAAATGGCTAATCTCAATATTTCGGCAAAATGACTTTAAGGTCTCTGGTCTGATGCATAAATTATAATTTTTTATCATTACAAATATGTAGATCTCTTTATAATACAAATATTTTAGTCAAAACATATTTTTATACAACCAAACTTTCACGCTATATGCAAGTGTATATATATTAACTTTCCGAACACTAAAGAAGTATCGTGACTGTAAAAAGAATCTAATATGAAATGTTGATGGATGTCGTCGTCTCATGACCCCCAGACCCCTAAGAAGTGTTCTTTGCAATGCCGTCTGTCTGTGTATCTTTTTAAACTTAAAATTAAGAGTAGTTTAATAATAAGAAAAAATAAATTTTCTCAAAATTGGATCTAACGATTTTGATTAAAATATGTGTCTAGGTGTTGATTAGGATTATAAATAGATTGACTATTTTCATTTTCCCATGAAAATTACTTTTAGAATACTTTACAGAAGCTGAAATTTCCGTATCTCCACAACTATTTGAGATAATAAATAGCTTACCATAGAAAAATTGTAGTACTATTAAAAATAATAAAACTTTATATGGAATATATTTTTATAAAACCAACAGTTTCTGAGATATTGGCAAATATATTAATACAATTTTGTGAGCTTAAGTTGTACAGAGATACTACTTAAGTTTTAACGCAATAATTTTCCAATGCCATAAAGTAATTAAATATAAGTAAGTTTCTCAAAAAGCTTTTGTTATTTTTCCTTAAGCCTCTTAGGATAAATGTTTGTACAACAATGATATACCTCCATTTTAGACTCATTAGTTAAAATTTATATTTCTAGTTGGTCTTAATTTATAAATGAAGAATTTAATAACAATGCGATGACCTGAAGAGGCGAAACACCTATAAAATGTCGAAAATTTTAACTGGAAGTCGATATTTTAATACGAAGTGTTGACCAACTATCGATTTTTTTTATTGGCCCAACCATACAAATGAGGATATTTATTCTTTAAAAATAAAATTATAAAATTTAAAACGGGGTGCCAAAAATTGTTTTATGTAAGTATAGTGCAATTTGTGCTTGGGTCTGCGAGTGTATATTATTTCGTTTTACTTATATTACGAGCTTTGAGTAAATATCTCCATTTTTAAACAATAGAGCGAGAAAGTTCATGCGGAATTCCGTACAATTTATTTTATAAATATGGTCAATGTTGAGCGCAAATATATGTTGCATCTTCTATGAGATTTGTCCAATGGCAATTGGTGTAATAAACTAAATTGTATGCGTTTCAAACTCGTTTGTCCACATTGAACATTGAAAATAATGAGGGGGCCGCATTTGAAAAGGTTCAATGTTATCAACCATCTTAAATGGAAAAATCTCAATTTTAAAACCCTTACTATAACAAAAAGAGAATTAAGATTACTTAAAATGCTAAGACTTGTCCTATATTTTTTTACAGAAAATTTGAAACTGTATATTTGAATCAAAATGTGTGAGTGGCTCTTGATTTCTTGTTGAAGTCACGTTTTACTAAAAATAGATGACAAGTATCAGTAAATGTGATTGCTCGGATGTTTGTTCCTTTCCATGCGCGAAAACACGTTTGTGTGCTGGCAAATATTGCTCATATTTGGTGCGCAAATTTAATAATCTTTGGAAATTGATCTTTGGTGAGTAATGAGAAAAATTTGGTACAGCAACCTCACGCGCTAGATTTCACTGAATAATGACCAAATTCCTAATTTCATAAGCTCAAATGTTGTATTCCTACAGCGTTTATAAAAAAGACGAATTGAGCCACATTCTAACTTATTTTGGTTCCATGAAAAGGTCCACGGACCACGCAGAATCAAACTTGACATGCTTTTTCAGTATGGTTTTCCACTCTACCTTTTTTTTATAAACTGTACCCGCTCTTAACTTGACCTTGAGTGTAAATAAGTATAGCTCTGACAGCTTATAATAGAAGATTATGGAGGAATTGAGAGAATTATAGAAAATGTTTCTGGTATTTCGCCACCCTTGCTCTAAGCCAAACTGGGAGGTTTTTGTGCTAGCTGTTACCCAGTTTTGAGTGGGAATGGTTAGTTCGTTGCCTGTGGCGGATACTGGGGGGGGGGGGGGGTTACACCCGTTTTCAAAC
>CABFOW010002086.1:18385-82882 GCA_902141385.1 Timema californicum | reverse complement strand
GGTTACACCCGTTTTCAAACACTTCGCCGATACCGACACTTTAATTAGCTGATGTTTATGGAGCATGTGTTTTATAACCTTAATATCAAATTTCATTTGAGAATATGTTTGTGGGAGAGAGTGCCAAAAGGAGTCATAGGACAACGTTCATCGCGCTACGGTTGACCGGTTTTTGTCTTGTCTTGTATGTTTTGTTTTCATTATTAACTTCCATTGTAGTTAAAGGCTTGTCGATTAATATAGATTATACGTAGATTTGTAAATCGCACTTTGAAAAATTCAGTTTATTCTAAGGCCTGGCGCACACTACGGCTAATTGCATAGGTTCAGAAAATATTACAGATATGGGGTCCATCCCTCCATTTTTTAAAAACAAAATAGTGTAGCGAAAGAGTCGCATCATGAATTAAATGTTTGGCATAGTTGGTTGGAGACCTACTAGCGTATTATCATTGTTCTGATTACAACTGTAAAGCGCTTGTTGAAATTGTAAGGCTTTTGACGTAAATATTTAATAAATTAGTTTGAAATATTTGTTGACATAACAGTAAACATATTGTGGGACGCTCTCTAGATTAATAACATGTTAATGCTATGTTGTTGTTGTTGCTAGTTCTCAGATCTCTGACATTTTCAAGTAGATATAAAAAATGCTAAATATTAAACAACAGATGTAGGTTTTTTAAATGGCTTTAAAATAAATAAAGAAGCTGTCTGGAAGAGGTCGCTAAAAGTTGTTTTTTCCACACGAGGGTATTTATTGCTTTGATTTTCTTACGAATGAACAATTGGAGCAACTTTTAGAAAATTCAAACATATGATTTTGCGTTCAACATTGATAACATTTGACCTTTTCTTACTTTATTATTAGTGTTGTTCTATAAGTATTGATAGTATATATCAACATAACAGCTGCAGATCACATGACTTGAATATGAATATTTAAATACGAGAGATGAGGGCTGGTAACTTTTTCTATCTGTCAGGCTCATTCTAAAATAAAACTGGGACTAGTTAACAGTGCAGTTAGTTGACAAGTCGAGCTTGCAATGTGGCCGGCACATGTGTGGATTTGGGGTGGGTCATGTCAGAGGAGCACGCCCACTCTAGGCGGGGGTGCCCACTTGTCGTTTCATGGTACCCCTCCCTTTCCGTGTCCAGATACCCCCCCGTCACCCCCTACTTGAGTATGGCTTTCAGAAGTTGAGCCGCAGGTCACTTTTTGACAACAGTAGGAGAAGAAACATTTTTTTTTGTATTTTAATTTACATATTTAATATATATATATATTTATTAAATATGTAAATTAAAATACCAAAGTAAAGCAATTATTTTATTATTTATTATTCTTGAGCATTTCTCATTGTTTTTTTCCTTATTGACGCTCTATTTAAACCTTCTTTATGCACGATTAAAACACTTTTAAAATCTTATTCATATATCCAAATGATCTGTTTAAATTAATAAAATACAGTCAAAGATAAACCGTGTTATAGAGGGCTGCGTTTTATCCCCTGCCGGGAGCCCTGGTGCCACCCCCTCCAACCCTCTTCAATCCCCAGAATCAAATGTCGTTTACTATCGTGTCACCAGACGAACATTATTGTAGTTTCTTAAATTTCACTTTCCTCTGCCTGTTCCTCTTAGCTATATAGTTTGTCACTGATAGCTTTAATAACGAAAACAAAAAACATGTAAACGCTTGGTAGTTCTTATTTACGTGAATAATGTAATTTGTGCTTTCAGGACATTGTGTTTGTGAAAGAGAGAGGACGGAGGAGAGAAATAGATAAATTGAGGAGAGTTGGACAGACGGCGGGGCTGTATTCCCCAGACCGTGCAAGACAATGAACTACATGCTCTGTGTACCATACCATCCTTCAAATGCAAACTATCCCTCCTCTTTTCACCGTGATGAAATCATTACTTCTGTGCTGTCCACAGATAAGAGGAATTTAATTTGATGCTTCAAAAAACATGTGTCACAATACATTACTATATGTTGGAAAAAACAAGTATAGAGTGGGATTTTTATAGGAAGATTTTTATTAAAAACCACTAACTTTATTTTTTGCTGTCAAGATTAATATTATCATACATTGTTACAAGTATTATTTCTTTGGTATTTATTATCTATCAATGAAAAGTGACTGTTGAAGATCAGGTGCTTTTTCTTATATCATATACATAAAACAAATGTTTTTGTATCTTTTATAGCTGCCAAAAAAGCTTCCTCATATCTAAATTGGACTTTAGGAAAGGTGTGTATATTTCCTAGTAATCAAACCAATTACATTTTATGCTTTTCTTGTTTTTTCTTATCAAGGCTCAAGTTTTGTTTGAAGCACGTGACTTCATATCCAAGTAGTTTCTCCCTGCCCTTTTCCCTCCAATGTCCCACACAGCCGCTATACGACCCTCTTTCTTAAAACCTAGTCTGACATCCATAAAAAATAGAGTCAATATTGATTTCAGTTTTATGACAGTTTTTTTTTAAATAAACAAGAAATCATAAAATATTTGCTACAATAGTCCCGTTGTCAAGTGAGGTGTGTTCGGACTGAAATATAAACCACCGCAACTCCCAAGTTACTCTAGTCAAGTATATTATATAGGGCACAGTTTATGAACCTGTTTTTGAAATTATTACGTTTGGTAGAGAAAAGCTAATGCCGATCTTTTTTCTCTTTACTATTTTATTACTACTTTCAATATAAGTGGTATTTTTATTGGGGAGTTTAACGTGCACTTTCTAAACATAAAAGCAGCACATAACTTTCAACTAAAACTCCGGTATAAAATATAATTATTCGTCTCGCTAAAATAGGATATGAAATAGTTTTTACGCCCACTTAACGCCGAGGTCCGAAACCTTAACTCATTTGGTGGGCGTCGGCCTCCTGACCTAAGGGTCCTGGGTTTGATTCTTGGTGGGGATGAAAAATGTATGATGGATGAAATTGGTGCTGTTTCCTTCACAATGACGAATTAATGGTTGTGAGACTGGTTTTTGTATCTGTTTTAGAATTAAGTTAGGTGTGTAAGTCGTGTGTATCCAGAAAGTTCACGTTAAACCCACCAAATTAAATCACTTTAAATATTAAATATTTATCAAAACTGCAAACTGGAAGAAACTTTTCCACGAGACTGCACACGACAGGAATTGTAGTTACGGCTGTTTCTCTTGCCCAGCCGGGAAATTTATCTGTTTCGAGGCGTGATGTATTTCCATATGCGTGGTCAACCCCCCCAACCTTTACCACACACTTCAATTCTCCCCCATGCTCGTAAAATAGTAAAAATTTGGTTGAGTGTCGTGAAGGGCAAAGTCCCTAAGATTTACGAGGGCTGGGCGGATTAGTTTTAGAGGGGGGGGCTGGCTATCAAGACCCGTGAGGCGTCAGTTTTAGGGTACTCTTTGCCCTTATCACCTCCAACCCTCCATAGGGGGGTGACTTGTCAGCAAAGGGAGCATACTTGGTGCACCAGAACCTGATACCTCTTGAGTATAGTGAACTCGGAACCACTTGTATTATGTCTGACAAGACTCCACTTGATCCCTCACCCCCTTCCAAGCTACTTTGAGTTGAGTTGAGTTGCTTTACACTGGTATGAACTGGTTGTAATTTAAATAATCTGGTCAAGTAAATTCCATTTGTCCTGAAAGGTAGTTCTAACTTATTTTCACGTTTTCACTATGTCGTAGCTTTTAAGATAGGACCATAGTGTAATCTGTCAAGGAATGACTGCTACCTTTCAAGGTAAATGTAGTATAAGTTATATTATAGCCTACTTCTCTACAATAATTACACTCTACTACCCTTTAGGATTATACACATGTCTATTAGCTAAGCGTATGTATTAGGGATATGTAAGTCTTAGCTTAGAGTAAACGCACCTGCGTTTGTATTGATGTAGTGTTAAAAAACCACCCTCAGTACACCCTACCCAGTCTATTGCGATAGTGACCCCTTGGATCTGATCGCCAATCACAAGTGATTAATTTGAGTTTGCCAGCTCTCAAAGTAAAATAAACATTTTCCTTGCGGTGTGTGCTGGTTGTAGCGTGGTATTTCCTGCATATCATAGGAAGTATTCCACCTTCTGAGTGTGTCATTGACGTAGCACTGCCATCCAAAACCCCCCTCCACTCCCTCTCACAACACTCGGTTTAATATCAGCTTCCAGTTTCAGACGATGGACGGGAATTACATTTTTACTAAGGTACGCTAATTGAAGGGGAAACAGTCAAAATATCAGATCGATAGCGGGAAATTATAAAAATGACAATTTAGAAATAATTTAAGATATTCAGACGTATATTTACTCACAAGTTATTGACCATTTGACCATGTAGCTTACCACGCAAACAGACCCCTCCCTAACTTTCCATCCCACACGCACACGCACGCACACACACACATTTCAGAAATTCAGCAGATGTTTAAGAAACTTGTCAGACAAAGATATTATCAAATCTCGCTTTACATTTTCAATTCGAACAATTTTCATAATCTACGTCTGGGACAGTTGAACTGAGTAGTCAAAGTGTACACTTTTAGAATAAACTTGTTTTAAACATTGTGGCGAGTTTCACTTCTCATTCGCCACACCTGTGATATGTTGCCCAACTATGCTCTAGAACCATTCAACCACCGAAGCGAGTGAATGGATACTAGCTGCATGACTTAATGCGTATTATATTCACATTAAGAAAATAAATAATTCACTTATTTGTAAATTTAACTATTTGTATTGATTTAAATATCAATTTTGTTATAAAAGTAATATTTATGCCAAAACAATTTTAAAACATTTCATCCAATATTGGAAAATGGTTTTCAATAAAATTTGTAACTATTTGATTACTTATTTTCTATATTTAATCTTATAATACTCAAATGAGAGAATAACATTAGAATGGACCTAAAAGAGATAGCGTGTAAAGAGGGGTACTCGATATAACTCTCTCAAGATAAGAATAGGGTGTGTAATGATCCTGTTTTATTGCATTTCTTTCTGGAGTATTTAAATTTAGGTTTTGTCGATTTTATTAGTCTTTGACTGTACTGTTGTTGTTTTACTTCCGTATACGGGCAGCAGGCAACGGGTCAAGAATATTCAGTTTGTTTGTTTCCAGCCCTCGCAATAATTCAAGGTCAAACTTCGCAGTGTAGGTGCGAGAGATAGAGAGCAACATATTATGTTTTTATTTTATTTGTCTAAAAGTAGTTTTGTTTGTGTTCGCAAGAGCTCAGCAGCTCTCGGCGAAAAATTGAAATTAAAGCCAGATAATTGGTGTCATTTTTTCTCTTCTGGTACAGAGTTGTTGACTGTCGATTCGGGCTACACCTAATTTCATAGCTGAGGGAACTACTCTCTCTCTATTACCGGTTGCCAAACCATCAAGCTTTCGTTTGTTGGGAAGTGAGGGGGGAGGGTTTACATGGAAATCCCTAATTGTAAACAATGTGGCATGGGGAGGTTAAGGGGTTCAATCGACAGGTCAACACATTTCCTATTGTTGTTCAGCCTTTTCTAGAAACATTAACTATTTCCAAAATAGTATTTTTTTTCAAGATTGTAGTGTATTAATGTTTCTCTATTCCCCACGTAATTATATTTAAACTATTTAACGTATAAAGCTTTTTTCCTCATAATTAATATACAAACAATATGCGTTGTTGCTTGAGTTCCTGAACAAGTTCCGTCTTTACGAATTTAGGTGTAGACTCAAAGAACGAATGACAACGCTGTTGCTCAATAGTAAGCATACAGTTCCCTCAGCAATGAAATCAGGTGTAAGACTTTTGAAGAAACGCGTGTGCCAATATGGTAATTTATTTATTATATATAATGTGAATACCTATTCGAACTGAAGTGAATACAACTTTCAAACAAATACTTTTTCGACTATTAAATCAAACATAAGTTCTGTAATTTCTAAATAAAATAATATGAGAATAACATGTATAAAATATGTTCAAAATATAAAATGTTTAAATCACAAATCTCAGGTTTGTGTTCAGAATACCGGATTGCGACAAGTGTAATGAGGTGGACTGGATAGAACTAGCTCAATATAGGGGAAGGGTGTAATTAGAGGGATTGGGTATAACTAGCTCAAAATAGAGATAAGGTGGAATAAGGGGGACTGGATATAATTAGCTCAAGATAGAGATAGTATGTAATGAGGTGGACTGGATATAACTAGCTCAAGATAGGGGTAGGGTGTAATTAGAGGGATTGGGTATGACTAGCTCAAGATAAAGATAGTATGTAATGAGGTGGGCTGGATATAACTAGCTCAAGATAGGGGTAGGGTGTAATGAGGTGGACTGGATATAACTAGCTCAAGATAGGCGTAGGGTGTAATGAGGTGGACTGGATATAACTAGCTCAAGATAGGGGTAGGGTGTAATTAGAGGGATTGGGTATAACTAGCTCAAGATAAAGATAGTATGTAATGAGGTGGACTGGATATAACTAGCTCAAGATAGGGGTAGGGTGTAATGAGGTGGACTGGATATAACTAGCTCAAGATAGGTGTAGGGTGTAATGAGGTGGACTGGATATAACTAGCTCAAGATAGGGGTAGGGTGTAATGAGGTGGACTGGATATAACAAGCTCAAGATAGAGATAGGGTGTAATGAGGGGGATTGAATAGAACCAACTTAAGATAAGGATAGGCAGCGTACTTTTTTACGTGCGACGGTGAACTTTTAAGATTATAATGCAATAGAGTAAGTAGGTATTAAGTTGAACCACTGTTTTTAGAAACAAATAAAATATGCATTAATAACTTAGCTCAACAATCATAAATATGAATCTCAGAATGCAGCAATAGTCCAATTATAAATAGCCATTTTGACAGTCGCAAAAGTTATTAAAACCATTGTAATTTTATCACCTGTCAAGTTGTAGGATCTAAAACTATCACATTTGATGAATATTATCAATTTCAATAAAATAGTAAAAATATGTTATTATTTTTTACTTTCTCATATCAACAGAAAGTATTGTAACTGTGAAAATTTGGATCTCTTAGATTATTATGATGAATCTTTGCACATTATGAGCATTCGCACCAAAAGATTAAAAAAAAAAGTGTAACTGTGTCTGTCCAATGTCTGTCTTTTTTCCTGGCTACAGATCTGAAACGGTTGGATGGATTAGTTTTCTTCATATTTGAGTTTAAATGTTATAGGGCAATACCTCATAATTTATTTTTATTTTTACCCTAATGCTAAAATTAAGGGAAGCTTACTAATGAGTGATTTATTTTTATTTTCAAATTTAGAAAAAGATATTCTTTCGATTTTGTTTAAAATGTGTATCTGGGGATTTTTTGACATAACAGATAAAGTGTATTATTATTTTTGGGGGTAAAATCACTCAAGACGTGTTTACTAATTATTTTTTTTATTTGAATATTTTGAAAACTGACTCTAGTGATATATAGTTATAAATAACTACCAGTAAGCCCTTGCTAAACTTTCACACATTCATCCTCCCCGGCCCCCCACCCCACCCCCAAAAATATATAGACTTTGGTTGGGATGTTGAAATTAAATACTCAGTGACATGCATACACAAAATATCAAATAGTTGATTAATGTGAACGTATCTACAATACCTCTTTGTATATAATATTTAATGTCAGAATGCAATCATCCTGAATTATTTGTTTGTTATTTTCGGTCATTGATACACAAATATTGTTAGATTTTTCTTTTAATTTTAATTTTAACTCAACAATGTGTTTTAACGTAAACTGAGTATGCTATGTCAACAGTTGGTAAAAAATCTTATCCACTGATACCTAATTCATCGCTGTAGGCTTTGTATTAGTTGAGAAAAAGGGATGTTGACAACATATATAATAGTATATAAGATATATATTTGTTTTTGCAAATAGAATATATATTAGTTAACTGACCACTGATTTTTTTATAATGCTGTTGGTTCTGTTCAAAATGTGTATCGGGGGGGGGGGAGGGGACTATTTTANGGGGGGGGGGGAGGGGACTATTTTACATAATCATTAATTACGCAGGCTTATTTAATACAAATTAATTTACGGGTGGTTGTTTACTACAGATTATAAAAAATCAGAAAATTTCTAAATTGACTTTGAAAATTGAGTTCAAAATGGGTATCTTGGAGTAGTTTTATTTTAATGATAAATAAGAATACATATTTAGTTTGTATAGCTACAAATAACCTATTTAAAAAAATATTAGAACAATTTTGTTTAAAATTTATATATAAAAAGTGTTTATTGTGATTAACAAAATGGTCTTATTTTTTTATGAGGGCCTATAACCCGAACGGGTAGTAAAAACAAAATTATGAGGAAAATTTACTTGAGGGTAGTTAAATTAAAAAAATATTTCAGAAAATTTTCTTCCAAGCAAAAAATACACAATATGAGAAAGTTTAGGCGATTATGTAGTACTATTCTATTTTTGAACATTATTGACTTAAACAATTATATTTGTATTTTTTAAAAGTTTCTCTCATCAGAATCTCACTGTGACACTATGGAATTATACTGACTGCAAGTTCTTGAAAATTCTCGTGGGGTATATTAAGTGTGCGTGATTGGGGGTCAAGGGGGGAGGGGGTATGAAGGGAGGTTGATTTTTGGTCCCTATTTTACTACCCGTCAGGGCTATCCGAATATTTTCATTGATGAGGTAGATGGAATTCAGAGGAAATATACATTTGCGTGAAGGGAAGGTATGAAATAATTTTGGAAAAATAACCCTCACTACACCCAGCTGAGATTTGAACCCAGCCCTCTCGGTCGCTCAAATACCAATTTAGGTTAGTATGAACTTTTACTCTAACAATGTAAAAATGTTCAAACTATTAGAATGGGACGAATACACACGATAGCTATATCAGAGTTTTCAAGTGGGAACCCAGTTTAATTTATCCCAAGAAAGCTATTTCCAGAAATATTATAGAATGAGTTAAAATAAAACAATCTCAGTGCTTCCATTTCCCTTCACACATTCAAACTTGACTACAGCGTTTAATGTTTGAATGAAAAAGTATAAATAACGTCTGTGTTTCCCGGTATGTTAATATGTCAAGATTATAATCAAAGCCTTTACGATTACATACTTTTCCTCTTAGAGCTCAATTATATAACAACTTGACCGGAAAATGTTCCTCTCTAGTTGTGCTGGTTCTGAGACGAGATAAACTAGGGTTGGGTTTCTCAGACCGTAGGACGTTTGGCATACTAACCCTGAAAGGATACTTGTTTGGAACAACCTATACAGGACGTTTGAAGCTGTATTAACAAGTAAATTAGAGATCTTTTGGACCAACCGAGATAGGACGTGTGGACTAAGGATAAACATAACTCCTCCTTTCATTAATGCAGACCTAACTTAACATAATCTAACCTAACCTGACCTAACTTAAAGTAACTTCCAGGTGATTGAGCAGACACTGGCTGTAGAAACGTGAGTTTGAAGTAAACAAACACACAAGGTAGGGCTAACAGGAGTTTCCACAACTACGCCAAACGGCCCGTGTGTTTCAGAGAGGATAGTTTAATATTGCACCAAATGTCCTACACGCTTTTCTCAAACTCTCACTAGTCACGTAACTCCTTAGGGGCCATGTCCTAACCATCATACCCCATTATAATAAACAAGAACAACCACACGTCTACTATATCGTAAAGTACAAACATTTGTTTCAAACTCTGCGGCAAACTAAGCGAGGCCGTGACACAAGAAAAGTAAAGCTTATTAAAGTTAATCATACATCATATAAAAATCTGAGTTAATTTGTTTATCATCAACAAATATCATTTGCATGGATAATAATAATAAAACGTGTTCTGTCGAATGCCCCATGGAATTCTTCGCGTTCCACTGAGGACCTGCGATCTACAGTTTCGGAGAAATACCGAACTATAACGTACATGGCATGTTGTGGCTAAGGTTATAACTCGAAGCGTGTGTTGCATAGCTGGTGGTGACAAGGGGCAGGCCCGGGTTTAATATAAACCACCCGCATCGAAACAACATTCCAATTTCCACCACCCTAGCACTATAGTCTGGGTCGTGATCTGTCAGGGCTGCTTTTCCCATGTCGAGATTTGAAGATCTCGATTCTTAGCTTTAACAATAGGCCTATATATAAAAAATAATTATAAGTCTATTGCATTTGCATTTGCCTATTTAAACCAAAATATAAAGTTTGAGATATAAATAAATAAATGAATTAAGCCGTTATGTTTCTTACTTTCCTCACTACTCACTTTAAACTAATAAACTGATTTCAATCAAAATGATACACATAGAAAACACACCGTGGGAACTTTTATTTGGTATGTCTAATATCCTTGTGTAAATTCAGCTATGGAAGGTAGAGGTTTATTTTTAATAGAACCATTTTCATCATTGGTTATAGAAAAGATGAGAGTTTTTCTGCAAAGTTATTACAGCTTGTTGCATTACAAGGTGTCTTGTTAAAATGAAAAAAAGAAACAATATTTTAATTAAAATATGGAGGTTAAAACTTGACTAAACAATTTAAAATGTTACTCGAATTAAAACACTGAACAAAATGTGTACCATGTTTCAACTTCAATTTTTTGGTTCAAAGTTTATTTTGTTTCCCTATAAGATTTTGTTTAATAAATTATTCATGGACATTAAAATTGTTGTTAGACTATATGCTATATCTTATTCAGATTCGTATGTATTACATTAATTATTTACTATAGCAATTATTTTACTATCACTACGTTTTACTGCCTGTTCAGTTTATAAACATATACTGTAATGATTCTAATGGGGTAGGCATGAGGAAAGAGGCATTTTAGAGGTAATATTCACACATTGGTGTGGAAGGGGAGTTGGGCACCATTTAGAATAAGCCACCCTCAGTATAGTCCACCAGAATTCAATTCCTGATCTCTCCGTCATCGTCAAGCCAGTCTAACATGAGAATGTGAAGCACACCATATATTTAATGCTAACCTTTTAAAGAAAACCTGAGTCTCAGCGATAGACGCACTACTTCTCACGTTCAAAAACATAGTGTTAAAAGGATTTACGATCCTGACTAGCAGTTGCGATTAGGACAATTCTTACTTCCAGATCCGAGGTACACCTTTTTAAGGCATTGAAAACGACCTTGGCCGATTTCTTTCTAACCAGGGAAATCGCCCAAGGACACCGAACACTCACTTGGATCATGGCGAGGGTGCCAAGGAGACCTCACGGTGGCCATTGGAGAAACATTCGCTCTCTAGCTCTCTTCTCGATCAGTCGTGTGATAGGTTCACGTATGCGGAGTGTATAGAGATAAATTAGTCACTCCAACTCAACTTTTATTATTAATATTAATTTTTAAATGTTACTAATAATCGGTGTGAAATAAATGAACCCTAGCTATTAATCTGTAATTTTTAGCTTAAATTAACTCCAGTATAATCGTTGATAAGTAACGTGAAACTTCCTGGTGCCCGAACACACTATAGGCCTAGTTAGTTAAATCTAGCGCTGAGTTATAAGCTAACGTGCGTGAATCTAGGGTGATCAGGTTGTTTAATAACCCGGTCAGTATTTGAAACAAGGACGCTGGTACAGACGACGCATGGCGTTAGGAGTGATGCCTCAGACCACTCAGCCACTGAAGCTAATGTGTATGACAAAAATTGACTGCTTGATATGGCGCAATGTACTTTGTATTGCAACAAGCTATTCCCACCTTGAAGAACTCTACTCTTTCTAATCTTTATTTATCTAAATCTAAATTTTCCTTACTTAACGTTAACTGTCGTAACCATTTTAAGTTACTATAGGTCATAGATATATATTTTTAATTGATAAATGTAAATAGGTAAAACGTACAGTATTGATTGAAAATATTTTATTAATTATGTAAAAACAATGTATTCAAATGTATCGGCCCAACGTAATGCCAATTATATAGCGGCATCAGTACCTGATAGTTCAATACAAGATATTACCAATTATGAGGGAGGGGGGTTAAGATGTAAATGTATGGGACGCGAGGAAATGTAAGCGTTTTTGCAGTTTTTATACCAAAACATTTGTTTTGTTAAAAGGAATACAATATTTCTCCAGTAGAAACATAATTTAACTTTCTTCACATGTTGATCCCAACAGCTCTAATGTCTGTCAAGGGTATCCCGGGATTTCAGAGAAAGTTTGTCATCAAATGCCACTATGCTTGTGACAGATATTCAACAACTGTTGATATAACCATGTGGACAAATGACTGCACGTCCCCTTCCACCCCAGCTTAGCACACGTACACCTTGAAAGTATCATTAATAAGCTAATATACTTAGTATTACTCCTCAATACCTAGGCTAATAGCTCATTGGAGTTTTGTAAACTTAATATAACCAACCCTCTAATTAATGTTATAATTATACTTTTAATTACTTCAAGGAAGGTTTCATGTTTAGAAAATTCTTTACCACAATCTCCTTTTGGGAGACTTTCCCACAAGCCACCACAAGAAAGATTCCCCTCCCCTCCTCCCTCCATAATATGGGTATGGACTTGGCTTCCAATGGAATGGTGGCTGAGGAGATATAATTTCATGTTAAATTTGCTCTCATTTTCGTGAAGGGAGAATGGGAATTTTTTTTTGCCAAAAACTACCCTCATTGCACTAGTCTAGGAATCGAATCCCAATTTCCCCTTTTCCGATAAACCAGACTAAATGAAATAGACATTTAAACAGTGTGCTCACCTACAGGGGATCTAGCCGTGATATATTAGCGATGGGGGAATGGGAAGTTGGGGCTATTAAAGTGTTAAGTTGGTTTGTAGGTTGTGTGCCGAAACACTCATTTGGTTCTAGCGGTGCATGTTAAATACCCCTATTAAAGCAAATACAACAATTTTTTTTATAGTTGATACAACCATCACTCTATGAAATTTGGTTTTCCAGGAACCCTATTTTTGTGATTTATGTCGTTATTGCACTGGTATCAAGGCCTCGCCTCAACGCCATATTATTATTATTATTATCATCATAATCATTATCATTATCATTATTATCTATTATTATCCATTGCAGAAATTATCGAGACACTAGAAGATTCTCTCTGAACAAAATTGTTGTGGGGAGTGGTTTCCATCCGATAATACCATTTAAAATTAGAAACCTTTATTTTTATATCCCCCGTTGAGTTTTGAACATAATACTACAGAAAATGATTCAACACCCAGCCCAACAGTAAATTATAGGGCAACTTCAAGAATAAAGCAGCCTGGCTGGTTATTAAAACACCAGAAAAGCTAGCTCATTGCCAGCGTATTCAATTAACATGCAAGATTCTGAAACGTAAAATCGGAACATTCTTTGAATATCTGCTGGCCGCACTGGAAGAGTAATTTTTACTAAATGATTTTTAACTTAAAATCCATCACCATTCTTAGTCCTTAAGGTGAGATAGAAAGAGATGCAAGAAAAAGCCAATGTGCTTGCACTTTTTATGTCAAAACATTGTTTTGCTCAAAATAAATCAAATATTGCTCCCTGGTACAAACACAGAGTTTAATTTTATTCACACGGTGATATCAACAGTTCCCGAATATCTGTCATGATCATAGCGGCATTAGATCAGAAACTTTTTAAATGAAGATAAAAAGTTGTCATTAAATTTCAGGACACCCTTGATAGATTATTCAATCAATTTTGATGTCACCATGCGAAGAAAATTAAATTCTATGTTAATACCGGAGCAATATTTTATTTATTTCAGCCAAACAAAATATGTTGCCATAAAAACCACAAAAAAAACTTAACCTTTTCTCGCGTCTCCTTCCACCCCACCTTCAATTAATGTATTATTCTTAGAACCCGAACGGGCATTAAGGCGTGAGGTACTATAGACACATTAATACAAGCCCAACCTGAACTCAAAACTCGGTACACAGACGCTATACGCATAAAGATGGGGTAATGGGAAATTGTGGCTATTAAAGTGTTAAGTCGGTCTGTAGGTTCTTTGATGAAACCATCAGTTGGTTTTGACGTGCCGCTTTTACTAAAGTCTCTAAGAACTTTTCATAGCTCGACAGCCAATGAGAATGCTAGGCGAGGAGGGGTTTCTAACTGGCACCCAACGACCTACACGAGGCCTGCGGAGTAAGAAGGAAAGGGTCATTCGAGGGCAGACAAAGAGCTAATTAACTCGGACAATGGGGCCTTAATTGATTGAGGGGGTGGNGGAAGTTTTAACTTGCGCGAGAAAAAATCATGAAAGCTCTCTCTAACTGACGTTTATGTTTAATTTATTCCTTAAATCTGTATTATATTGACGTATCAAAGATAGTAGGCAGATTTTAGTCACAACATTTTGTTTAATGTGTAATTGGTCGTAAGTTAAATTAATTTGCCACTTCTTATTTAATTCGCAATTAAATACCTTTTGGTGACCTGGTGGTCTAGGGATAAGGGGTTGGACTTCTGTGTTGGGGGTATAGGGTTCAATCCTTGGTCCCAGCACAGATTTATCTGATTGCCAAACCCTTCCTCCACCTCTGACAAGACGTGTTTTAATCAGAACTTGTGAATGTGTGGAAGGACAGGCCTCCACCGTGGTTGGGATCCCACGTTAAACTGTAGGTCCTCCATTTCATCTCACAATCGCCCTACCATTACACATTAGCGTAAGTGCGTACAGGCCGAACGGGTAGTAAGACGCGGTGATAATAATAATAATAATAATAATAATGATGCCAGGCCTCCGCCGTGGTTCGGAACCCACGTTAAACTGTAGATCCTTTATTTCATCTCACAATCGCCCTACCAACCCGAATGGGTAGTAAGACGAGGAGCTAATAATAATAAATACCTGTTCTTATTTTTTCATAACTTGACCAAAATTAGCCGATTGGGATGCAGCTTGCCACTAAACTCTTGGATTCTTGCGGCCCTCGGGCACTACTAAGTTGGAAATCTCCGTAAAAGGTTTTTTTTATTTGTACTCTAAGTAAACCATCATCTTGAGGGGGGCCGATCTATAACTTATAGTAAAAACAAGACTAAAATTATTTTTTTGTATTAATAAATTTATCGGGCCACATACAAGGAAGATAAAGTCCGGTCTCTATTTTGTTTTTCGCAATGGCCACTCCACAAATTATAATATGACTTTCTCTTTCCTGAGTGAACAGTTTTTAGATAACCAATATCACCTCTTAGAAGACAACAGGTATCATATTTATCTTTGCTCTCTCTCTGTTAACTGTTGTCAACTCTCCTCGCTCTCAGTTATGTCTGAAGGTGGTGTGCTCGGGTAAGAGGGAGCTACTGGCAACATCTACAAACCATCGTTGCAAACTTGTGTTTTATTTGAGGGTACCCATATTGACCAAACAAAAACAAGAAAATAACGACACTGTTTCCCGATAGTAGCAATACAGTTATACAGTTGTCTAAGGCTGGGCGCACACCAAAAAAAGCACAGCAAAACAAAGCAAAATCGTTTACGCTTTGTTATGCCTCCAAGCCATTATTTCAATGTATTCCAATTGAACTGCCGCACACTAGTTAGTCACAAATCAAAAGTGCTTTAATGCGACTTAAAGCTAATTGTTTCGGCATCATTCAAAATTCAAAATCACCATAAAGCAAAACAAAGTATATTAAAGCTCACCTAGTCATGCTTCGGACTTAAACATGGGGCGGATGGCATTACTGACCGGGAGGGACATGACATCCAGTTCGCTCCCCTGTATGTAGACTATTCTTTGCTCGTGTGGCACAGAGCGTTACCCAGGGTACACCACAAGAGGGTGTCTACACGAACACACACGTGAGATGATGTGGTGATAGTGAATATGGAGGTGTAGGTCAGTGGGTGTCTTAGACCAAACCTCTGGTGACCATTGGGATAATTTACCTTAAGAAAAAAATACCCACGGTACCGACCGGGAACCGAACCCGGGACCCCCAGTCTCTTAGCCAGGTGCACTGATCACTAAACCACGAGACTGGAAGTGTCGTGTGCTGATGTAATCAGTTGGTTATAAAGTGCACATTACATACCAAAAACTAAAACAAAGCCCAACAATATATGTACAGTATTTTTATAAGGTCTATTTTTACACAGCGCGTATTACTATCCTTCCGGTTCATTCACATGTTTATATCCAATGGATTAAGGATTAGAAAGTTAGGATTTAGATGCAATGTATTCACGGTTGCGAGAAGGGAGAGTGGAAGGCCATTTAGGAAAAACTACTCTCAATACACTTGACCAGGATTCGACCTCCCCTACTTCGGCAAACAATACCAAACGAGGTTAGTTCCCGCTGATGAGGGTTCTAGAGATTAGTTAAGAAATCAACTGGTTCAATATATTATCTTTGTTTATGATAAATAAATGGAATAAATAGCAAATAATATGATCCCTTTTACTGTTTAGTTGTATTTGTCACGTTTCTTCTCTCTCTCTTTTTTTTGAAGCCAGTATTTGCGCTCCTAAGTGCCATCATTTCTCAGCCGGGCTCGGTCTGTGTTTTTCTTTGAACTCGCGCCTAGATTTTTCCAGACAGGTGTGAATGGTTGTGGGGGTTAGACGAGCTGAGGGATAAAGCTCCGGAAAAGTAGGTCCCATCACCTCGAGACGTGACGGGGGGAAATGGAGGGAAATGGACCGGGTTGAAAGTAATGGTGGCAGCCGTGGAATCTATGGAGGTGGCAGATTTATTTGAGTAGAGAGAATTCCAGGGAATGTTGGTTTATACCACTGTAGATTGACAGGGCTGCTCTAAAGGGAAGAAAGAGCTTAGGGATATTCGTTTCATTTGAAATACATTTATTTTTAAGCAGACCATTTGTTTGAGGTTAATACTAGCTGGAACACTACGCTATTATTTTTATTATCACTTTCAGCACTTGATTTACTAACATTTTTTTCTAAAAAATTAGGGGGCTTAGAAGCTCAAAGGAAATGCACCCGCGTAAGCTTGTCTTTAGAATGGAGGAACCATAATTATACATCACATGTGGAAGACAACACTTAGTGCATCCGGCCTAGATTCGAAACTGAATCTTTTCTTCATCGGCAATCCATTATATTTAGAGACTCACGCTTTAGCCCTCATGACCACTTTACACTATTCATGGAATAGCCTTTTAGAAAATGCAAACTTTTACTAAGCTTAATTAATAAAATTTTACATTATGAATACATGGAAGTAGAGATTGTTTTTTTAGCTGTCTTATAAGACCCTTCCTAATAAAATTGAACTGTATAAGTCTTAAAAGGTATCTTTTTTTTATGAATTAGAACAAAAAAAAATGTTTTTACTTGTAATAAATTGTTAAATTGCAAAAAAGTTTATTAGTTATTTCCTGAAAACATGGATAATATGTTGAATTCCAAATAACGTGGGCCAATAAAGCTGTCCCAAGTCTTATTTTAACCAATATCTATTATTATGTAATGGTTGGACAAAATCAAGGCTTCCATGCAACAGATTTCTAGGTGTCCATGTACTAAAACAATGTCGGTCTAAACCTACTTTTCGTGCTTTATAGACTTACTTACCAGTAGTTATGTGCATAGTAGACCTCGCTGCCTCCATGTTCTTATCGTTACTATAGTCTTAAGATTTCTCTTTGGGTTTTAAGTTGAAATATCTCCTGAAATTTCTCTTTCAATTTTAAGTTGATATTTCTCATTGTTGATCAAGTTAGACAGAAAACGAATGAACACTATATTCAATAGTACATTATATAGAGAATAACCGCTGTCCACATGGATTAAGATGTCACTCCCCCCAAATATGTCAAAACATTTAAAAATTTACTCCCTAGCTACTCGATACAATGCTTAAATTTGTTCATTGAAATTTATTTAGATGAACTATTAAACGAAAATTCATTTGAGTGGCCACCATATTGGAACGATTAACCATATTTTAAAAATATGACCAAATATCGTCCCCCACTTGTTTTTTGTTTATTCCTTGTGGACGGTCTATGTACAGTAGCCCCATGGCTTCTTTGGTGCTGACTGACAGCTCACAGCTGACTTCTGACAGTCAACATTTAGGTATATACCTAAATTTTGACTGTCAGAAGTGACATCTGCTAAACACATGTTTTTGCAGATCATATGGTTTGGCGTAGGGATACAAAATTTGGTCTGGTAACTTTTCAAAGCCATCCGCTGTGAGCTGTCAGTCAGAACCAAAGAAGCCATGGGGCTACTATACCTACATTTTTAGTGTCAGAAGTTACAGCTGCTAGATCCATGTTTTTTCAGATCATATGGTTCGGTGTAGGAATACATAATTTTGTCTGGTAACTTTTCAAAGCCGTCAGCCGTCAGCTGTCAGCTGTCAGTCAGAACCAAAGAAGCCATGGGGCTACTATACCTACATTTTTAGTATCAGAAGTTACAGCTGCTAGATCCATGTTTTTTCAGATCATATGGTTCGGTGTAGGGATACATAATTTTGTCTGGTAACTTTTCAAAGCCGTCAGCTGTCAGCTGTGAGCTGTCAGTCAGCACCAAAGAAGTCATGGGGCTACTGTACATGATCTGAAAATGTTATTGTTAATACTACAGTAATACTTCTCAACAGTGGTACAAACAAATGATAAATATGTATTTTAATGTTGTATATCTCAATGGAGTAAATATATAAATTTGCTTATTTTAAATAACCAAAAAAGTGGTCTAAATTTCGTCCCCCAGCGTGAGTTTTAAAACAAAAAATAAAAAAAGAAGAATTAGTAAAGTTAAACAGGCGGTTGGATTTTTTGTGCTTTTTATTTGCATCCAATTTTACAAAAGATGTAAAAATATGACAATATAAATCATTTAAACAATTATCACAAACAAACTTACTATAATTAACTATTAATGCATGGAGAACATATTTCGTGACACCGTCGAAAGTATTTTATACAGCAAACCCACTTTTCTCCATTTTTTAAAAAATTTAATACTTATCTCGATATTAAGAGCTTCAAATAAATTATGTCCACTAAAAAGTAAAAATTAGATCAAAGTCATAAATTCTCCCAAATTTAATCCCCGGGATGAAGTTTGGAACACATCAGGGGATGAGATTAAGAACATTTTACATTTTAACATGACGACCTTTCTACTGATTCATGTGAACATATAATGCTTGGAAATAGTTATTATACTCTGTAATATACAATGTTAGGATGCTTAAGTTACTTACCTTGAATAAGAATTGAGGTGTGTTAAAGTTAATATTTTCAAAACTCTGTGTTTAATAAAAAAAAATCTTATAGCTGACGAGATAGATAACGAAAACGCCCGTAGTTTTCACAGATTATTAGCGCTAACTACCTGCACTAGTTTCCCACGCATTTGATAAAATGTGGCTTATACCGGTTTAAAATGACGAGGGGGGAAAATAAGGCGTGGGGACGAAATATGGTAACTTTACCTTCGTTTATACTGAAAGTTTACAAGCTCACATCACATGATTCCACTATGGCTCAGCTTGTAACATAGGCCATAGTGCAGTCCATAAAGATAAGACTACCACTTTTCGGGGTAGACGAAGTGTACAGGCATCGTTCATCCTAGGCTCAAAGAATGTTCCTGCCGAATTTCGTTAAGGTTAGTTAGCACATTTTGACCACTGTCGTGGGAAAAATATCCAGAGAGGCGAGATATCAAATGTTCAAGTTAAAACAAGTCATGGCTACGCTCAGTCAATAAAGTGTCTGATCTGGATGGTAGGAAGACCGAAGTTACCATGGCCAACTCCCCTTTTTTTGCTCATATTCTTTCAATCTCATACGCCTTTACGTATTTATGAAAATGTCACGATTCTGAGCAAAATCAGAAATTTCATGGCATTCTAAAATACAACATTCCAATACATGTCAATTTTGTTACCTAAACAAATTGTTTGAAATAAACATTCTAAAAAAATTTCCAAGGGATGTTTACTAGATGATTTTCGACATAATATGATAGAAATAATTTTTTTTATTTTAAAACTTAATTTAATGTAAAATGAAAACATCTATAACAAATCTAAACTATTCTAATTTATTCGACTAACATTTATATTGGTTTGTATTTCTATATTTTTTATTATTACAGCTATAACACTTTACGTCGTGTTTTGAAATCATCCTCTGTCCACGACTAAATTATTTTCCCTCTTTTCGCGCTCCAGTTAATTTCATTCGACCAGGCGAGGTATCAAACGGGAGTTTATCGACGGAGCGGAATGAAGAAATGATTTCGATAGTGTGAAAATGGATTTGTGGAAATATGAAATCCACTGAAACTGTTTGGTGTAGCTCCGCCAAGCATCAATCGGTCGTCCCTAATTTGGCTTTCTCTTTATCATTGTTTCGATTACACAGGGAGGGAATAAAAAATAGTGGCTGCTGACACAGTGGTGAATAAGTTTTGATTAATGAGGTTTTTAAAGTATGATTTTTATAGGAATCCCGTTACTAGAAAACTAGAAACTCATATTGCCACATTGGCGGTAAAATAAAATATTACTATGTAATTTAAATTCTTAGTCCGTTTAGTTGATAATTTAAGGTTAAATTATATAGCAAGCTATAAGAAAATATCATTGGAAGATTTGAATGAATTTTAAATGAAATTTTAGATTAATAAATTAGATAAAACATATTTTATAAAATGCCAATTTTTTGTGACATTCAATTAATGTTTGGTGGTCGAAAGCGGGCTTCATATAAAAAATCATGGTTTAACTTTGTTGGTGGTTACATAATCTTGGGCATCAATATACTAAATGTACGTTTACGGGAAGAGTTTAGGTTCGACCCTCTACCGGGTCACCAGGGATTGTTTTTAACATGTTATTTATCACTGTGGTAACATCTCCCCCTCACTTCATGCAAATGCGGGCGTATTTCCTCACAATTATCATCTAAAACTCAAACTTGGTATTATTTGTAAGTAACCTTCATACCCAACGTACTGAAAAAATTTCTATTCAAGTTTGTTTAATATGTGTACTTATTTACACACTTAGCTAACTAGATATTCTGAACACACTGCCTCTCTCATCATAATGACAATCTTTCTTGCTAAGATATACCCGAATCAGTGCTCGGACAGCCTTAAGTGTCACCCTCGCTATATAGACTGGTACTGACGATAGGTAGGTTTAGTTTCTAATCCCGGTCGAGTGTACAGAGTGTTAAATGGTTTTCTAGTCCCCACTAAGAAAACTATGTGTAAGTCACCTCTAAATTATACCTTCTTTCTGTCCCGTTAGCGTAATATTTTTTACCACTACGTTTTAATACCTGTTCAGGTTATATGCATATATGAAAAATACCCTAATTGGTATATATGAGGATTAAAGCATTCCAGAGGTAATGTATCGCATTTGCGTGGAAGGAGAGTGAGAAACCATTTAGGGAAAACCACCCTCATTAGACCCAACCGGGATTTGAACGTCCCCGTTTTAGGCAGGCAAGTCAAACACTGGGGTGACGCCTTAGCCCATTCAGCCAATGAAGCGGGTGTTAGTTGAATTAAATGCGGGTAAATCTGACGTGCAAAAATATAATATATTTTTACATAACATTAAAATTGTATTATTGCCACCGCCCCCTGATGAATCATTGCGAAAGGGAAAACCCCATGATATATTTATTGGCCATGCCGGGAATCAAGCTTGGGACCCTGTGCTCATAAGGCAGACACACTACTTATTTTGTTAAGGTGTCGGGCCTAGATGGTTATTAATAACTGTCCGCGTGGTAGATTCTCACACTCAACAATAAGATAGCTGTGTTCCTCTAAACTCGACAAAATTTGCTACAATAAAGGTCCATTATGGTTTCGTTCTAATTTAACGACATCTTCCCTTCTGCTGCTCACATTACTCCTCTCGAATAGTCTGTTTTCTCTTCTAATCGCTCTTTGAGTGACTTGCAGCAAACGTCGAGTTCGGTTGGTAACCATTAATAAGTGTTCCGAAAAGGTTTCATATCTCTCTCCTTAATTGGCGAACTTGACGCTCATGTTGGCAAGCTTGTTCTTGTTTGCTCGGTGTTTACAAGATGCCAAGTCGGCAACTTGGGCAGATTCCGCTTGGCGAGAGGAAATTAATTTGACTACTGCCAAGGAAATTCAAAAGGCGGGAGGAAGGGGAACCTTAGACGAATGGGGTTTATGAGGTTTCCTCTGTATGTAAATAAGGAACTAAAAAAAAGCTCGTTATAATTTTCCCTCACATTTTAACATTTCCAGATGGTAAGTTTATTCTCCGAGTAATTTAAGTTTTGGTCTAGACCCAACAATCTCAATGGGGAAGTGCCCTGTGCACCGATAAAGATACACATTCTCTGGTTTTTCGTTTCTAAAAGGTTTAAAATGTACTTTAATACTCATGAGGCGGACGCTAGCAAATGGAAATATACATGCCACCACTTTAAATTGAACCTTCCTTTACCATTTGGGAAACAATATCGTCTCATACAAACCATTATAGGAAAATACTTATTCTGGGCTAGGACAATACTCGTCTGTGATTCAAATCTCCATAGAGGAAATTGTAAAGTAAGGTTTCCGATTTCAGGTTGTTGGGCGGACAAGTTTCCGGAGGGGCAGGGGGTATTCATTATAAGAACAACTTAGATAAAATAGCCTTTTATATAATATATACATTTGCACCGCATCTTACTTCCTGTACGGTCCATCCACATTTTAATTACACCAAAATAACCCGCTTCGGTGGCCGCGTAGTCTAACGCGCTACTCTCTTGTTGGACTAAGCTGCCGATGATGGGGAGATCAAAGTTCTATCCCGGTCGGGTGCTTTTCCTAAGTGGTTTTTCACTCTCCCTCCACGCAAATTCGGATGAAGTTCTTCTAGATCAAGCCTTTCTAATCTCTAACCTATTAATGTAATTAGTACATAAGCGTATAACCCAAACGGGCAATAACACGTGGTGCTAAAAAGAACTACACCAAAGTGATGAGAATGAGGAAAGTAGGTTTTAATGAACGGGGTAGAGTAGGAAACTATTTAGAGAAAACATATCAGTACATTCAGGTGGGACTCGAACTCTGACCTTCTCGTCATAGGCAGATAATATCATATGAGGCTGATGCCTTGGTCCACTTGCTCACCTAGACGGGTTAGTAGGCGTTTTTTTAGTACCACATCTTATTACCCGTTTGTGTTATGTAATAATTATGCCAATGTGTCAGGAATAAGTAAGGTTGAATTAAGAGGAAATGTAACAGTATTTTCATGGAGTGTGAGTGGAAAATCATGTCAGGAATAAATCCTCTTCGGTAAACCCGACCGAGACTCGATCCCTGATTTCCTCGTCATCGGTAGTCCAGTCTATTACTTGAGTGATGCTTAGACCGTTCGACCAGTGAGGTGGATAGGTCAGTAGTTAGGTAATTATTTACATACTTTATTTATGTACTGAAATGCAGTCGTGTGAGTCCTACCCACCATTTCTATATCATTCGATCGGCCCGCGGGTAGATGCCCTGACGAGTCCATAAAAGTAAAAGCAAATTAGTTTATTAATTGGCTTTAAAACAATTACGTCTAAAAACGTGGTCTATTTTTCTATCGAGGCGAGGTCTTACTACCTGTTCAGGTTATATGCATGAATGATTATTACTTTGGTGGGGCAGGGGTGACGAAGAAATCTACCAGCATTTGCATGGAAGGAGAGTGGGAGACCATTTAGGGAAAAAAACACCCTCAGTAGACCCAACCGATATTTGAACCCCATTCTCCCCGTCATCAGCTGGCCAGACTAACACAAGAGTGAATGGCTTAGAGAAAATGCACCCGCATTGGTGAGAATATATTAAGAGAATGGAGGGGGTGAAAGGGAACACAGCACAAGCTTACATATTTAAGGCTACCGCGTAGTGCATCAGCTGAGATTCAAACTTCTACCTAACCTTAAGAAACGAGGGGAGGGGGGAGGAATAACTGCATATTATTGTAAAAGTAGCCCACTTCGGTGGTTGAACGGCCCAAGGCGTCATTATCACAATAGACGAGACTGCTGATGAGTACTGAACGAGTGTACTGAGGGTGTTTTCTCATCAAATGGTTTTCCACTATTTCTCTAAGCAAATGTGGGTACACTTCCTAAAAATTCTACTCTCTTCATCCTTAACACATTTTGGTGATTATTACCTAGGTGTATAGCTCGATCGGGTAGTGAGGCACTATGGCAATTTTCTTAAAACTGTAAATGTACATTTTATCCTATACATTTGGGGGAAAAGGGAGGAATAGGGGGCGGTAAAATTATCCACCGTTTCATATCAATGGACGTTGTCACAATTCATATTACTTCGTATCGGGTTTCTGTTAAAGAGCCAAAAGATCCTCTACTTCACCAACAACGTCACGGCCAGCCAAAAATTCAGCAACTTCATCTGAGTCCCTGCCTCCGAGATGACACAACTGCCCAGGACATCAATTTTATCGTGACTGCCCCTTTCTGGGTCAATGACGCCAAAATAGGAGAAACGGCAGGCCGGAGGAGAAACCAGCTCCACCTCTGGTCAAGAGATCCCTGGGCTACAATCAATGATCATCAGTGTCAGTCATGCGACAGGCAAGACCCTACCACGGGAACTCTGCGAGACTTCCCAGGGAACGATCCTCGCCCTACTTGACACCGAAGCTACCTCCAACTTAATTCACCCAAGGCACCTTTCCTCACACGAGAACCGAACCCTGACCCCGTTCTCTTACCCCATGCACTTAGCCAAGTCGGAAGTACCTTGACAACCTAGGTCCAGGTCCATCTGACCGTGATCATGCAATCACTCACCCTTAACATCGCCTGTCTCGTCTCGGAGGATCTCCGTGAATCACTAATCTTAGGACAGCCTTGGTTCATCGAAAACAAGGCCGTTCTGGATTACGAACACCAACGAGTCCTCTTTGGGGCCCAATAACGTCACGCCCTATCCTGGAACTCAAACTTCCATGAATAAGCAGCTCTAATCCTGGAGGAGTACATTCGGCACCACGCCCCTCCGGAGTGCCAATACTGACTACTACAACTCCTAGACCAATATCGTGACCTCTTCGCAACTCAAGGCCTCCTGAGAAGAACGTGCAGCATCACCCACCAAATACAACTCAAGGACAACCGGAGAATCATGGTCCGGCCCTACTGGTACTCCCCCACAAAAGGTTCCATCATCGAAGAGCAAGTGCAAGAAATGAAAAATCAAGGAATAGCAGAACCCGCGAGAGGCAACTACAACCCCCCTACCCCCTACCCCATCGTAATCGTGAGGAAAAAGGATTACACCCTCCGCTTCTGCATAGACTACTGGCATCTCAACATTGCAACCCGGGACGTCACCCCACCACCAGCCAACTTGCACGAAACCCTCAAGGACTTCCGGATATTGGCATGTACCCTTAAAAACGAGTCAAAGCCCCTGAAGGCCTTCACCACTCCATCTGGGGAAACGTTGCAGTTCACAGTTACGCCTTTCGGGCTCAAGGGTGCTCCCAGAACATTTCAACGCTTCCTGAGTCAGGAAGTACTGATGGGATACATCAGCCAGTTCTGCTTCGCCTATGTTATTCCAACACATGGGCTGAACATCTCATTCACCTGCGCTAGAACGCTTCCATTTACATCAATTAACCTGCACCCTGGAGACACGACAGTTCGGAGAACCGAACTGGAATACCAAGGTCACCTTGTCTCCGCCCATGGGAACGCAAGTGGCTGAGGGTGATAAAAGCGGCTGGCTCCCAGTTCAAATCACCAGTTCTGTAGTGGCCTCGACGACGATTAGAAATATCAGTAACGCATAACACCGGGTCATGACTCTACCGTCTCAAAGCACCACATCCTCCTCTCTCTCTTTTCCCAACCTCACCCCACCATCTTGAGCGCGGTGGTCTTCTCTCTCTCTTTCCCCACTTCACCGTGCCATCTTGAGTGCCAAGGTCTCCTCTCTCTCTCTCTCTCTATCTTTCCCCACTTCACCGTGCCATCTTGAGTGCGGAGGTATTCTCTCACTCTTTCCCCACCTCACCACGCCATCTTGAGTGCTAAAGTCTCCTCTCTCTCTCTCTCTCCGCCTCACCACGCCATCTTGAGTGCCGAGGTCTCCTTTCTATCCCCACCTCACCGTGCCATCTTGAGTGCCAAGGTCTCCTTTCTCTCTCTCTCTCTCTTTCCCCACCTCACCACGCCATCTTGAGTGCCGAGGTCTCCTCTCTCTCTTCACCTCACCGCGCCACCTTGAGTGTTGAAGTCTCCTTTCTATCCCCACCTCACCGTGCCAAGGTCTCTTTCTTCCCACCTCACCGCGCCATCTTGAGTGCTAAGGTCTCCTCTCTCTCTCTCCACCTTACCGCGCCATCTTGAGTGCCAAGGTCTCTTTCTCCCCACATCAGCGCTCCATCTTGAGTGCCAAGGTCCCTCTCTTGCTCTTTCCCCTTCCTTGCCCAGGGCTTTTCCCTCCCCCGCTGAACCCCTCGTGCGTGATGCTTCCCCTGATCGCCTTAACCCTTTTCCCCTTGGGTCCAATCACCAATGCCTCCTTCAGTCCTAAGGTATCCGGCCCGGCAACGACATCTGTTTCACAAATCGCTCCGGAAAAACCCAACAGACGAGACGGAAGAACGAGCAGAACAAGTCTACTGGCACTACTACCACGCCATAGCCCAGCACTTCATAGACGGGGTACTCAACTAAAGGACCCACGCACTATCACTAGCCACCACGGCTGCCAGACCTCGAGGATTAACCTCCCCGACTCGCCTAACCACATACTTCCCACACTCCTCTGTACCTCTCTCCCAGCATCTATTCCCATGGCTCACCCACTGTACGCGCTCCCCCAATCCCAATCTCTCCCTTGAGTCCCGTCGGCTATCACCTGATACCCATCGCTACTCCACCCCCGTCCTTACTCCTTCCCCCCTACGTCCGTTCCCTACTCCAGTCAACGAGATCCCCGAGTGGGCCAACTTCCACAAGCCCACATGGTGCCCAATACCAAGATCAACAAGGATTTAAGGAATCTACAGACAATTTTCGACTCTACGTCGGTATAAAAATAAACAAATAAATTCCGCTATCTCCAGACCAGTGGATGGAGAGGTAACCCAACGACTCACCAAGAGATAACAAAGAAACCATCCAGTGGCGTTTTTCAAACTTTTGTTGTCACCTACCACCACTCCTATGGCGAATGGACTATGTACAGCGTTGGTGATCAGCATAAACGTAGGAGGAAACCGTTTGATCTGAAATTAAAATTTGATTGACTCTGTGAGCTCCTCTCGCTGTAATTACGTTTCATACCAAAATAGGCGTGGACTCTTTTGGTCAAAGGGTAAAAGCTGCAATCTGATTTTGATACGGAGTTTCATAAATAATATTTTACTCATACATATTTAAATGTAATTTCTTCTCTCAGGACTACATCATTGGACTAAAAAAAATAGTCACCATCAAATTTGCACGTTTTGTGGTAATATATATTTTTAATGAAACATTATCAACACCCTCAGCCAAAGTTGCTTGAATTTGTAGGCCCTCAAAAATATTAAGTCACTTTAATTTTAAAATGTTATTTATGCGCAGTCCGCGATATTCGAATTTAATCATGCTGCTTTGGTTATGGAGGATGAGGAAGGTAGAACTTAGGGGAAGTGCATCAACATTTAACTACACGATTGAGGTATAGGGAATGTTCACACATTTGTGTGGGGACCGGGTGATAAACTATATATGAAAACAAACCTTAATACAGCTCTGCCGGAATTTGAACTCTGGCCTCCGTGTGACTGGCTAACTAGACTAGAAGCGTTTAACATTCACTCCACGTAAACGCCAATGCGTTTTAAACATAAAATGTTAACGTGTTATGATTTTATTTCTAAATTTCTAAGTTTGTATAGCTTGAATAATTCCAACTCACTCATTGTCAAAATTACTACTGCTAGAAAAATTAATGAATTGAAGTTTAGCAAGTAGTTTGCTCTGCTTACACAAAAAATATATTATATTAAAAGTAATCCAACTAATTAGTTTTCCGTTTAAAACGTATGCATATATTTATTTAAAAAGTAGAAACGGATCAAGTTAAATCATCAGAGATTTGAAAAATATACCCCTTTAGTGGTTGAGCGTTCTAAAATAATTACCTTATAATATAACTTTGACCAAACAAACCTTAATACAATTATTATTGTTACTTGGGCGTTGATAAAATACTTATTAGTAACAATTTTAATTAAAAGGGATTTCAAGTAAGTTTTAGTGTGTTTTTTTAAGTTTTATTTTTTGTTGAATCATTTGTACTCTCAGGGATAGCAAACTTTTATTTTAAGAATATAACACTGTTTAAGACCTTCCCTAATATTTTAACTACCTGTATAAAAATACTAGTAGGGTCTATATTTTTAAGTTAACAAATGTAATTTAGTACATTAGATTTGTCTTATAGCAATGCTAATGTGAAGGAAGTTTTTCTAATATGTTTATTTCTGACACAAACCTTAGCAATATAGTACATTGCCACGCGCATCCTGTCTGATTATCTGGCTTCAAATTCCAACGGGTATGGTTTCAGTAAAATATTTACTACTTTTCATATTCAAAAATGACACATTTCTTCATCAATAGCCAATTAATATAGTTAAATGCATGTATCCCAAACGGATAATAAGACGCGGTTGAAAGGCAAAGTTCAAATAATCTGCTTACAAAAAAGTGTTAAATAATTAAAAATGTGTTCATTAGCTCAAAACGCGATTGAACACCTTTAAATCGTAGTAAATTTAAATTTATGTATGGAGTCGTTTTACGATTAACTGATCAGAGTCAAAGTTTAGTACGCACAAAACAACTAAACATGTTGAAAGTATACTCTTCCGATATATATATATATATATATAATTTTAGGATATTAATAGTTGGAACCTTTTTAAGATAATTGTTTAGTTGAGTGATTGAAGAATGGAGGATAGTAGTCCCGGCCATGACCAATTTTTTCACGGCCCAGTTGTAACAATGTAGGACAGTCAATGGTCATAACAAGATTTAAAGGATAGGAGAGTTGTATAAGGACTTCAAAGAATCTCTTTCTTACATAAAACCAAAGGAAGAACATCTTTCAGAAGAGCGGAAACTCGTTTGTATCACGTGTGTGTGTGTGTGTGTGTGTGTGAGAGAGAGAGAGAGAGAGAGGGGGGGGTTGTTTGCAGGATTTTTTTATATCAAAGACGACTCCAAACCGTTGAAAAGACATTCATAGGACATCTCCGGGATGTAAAGAGCATATTATATGAACAACCCTCGATCGATTCCCGCCATCATTATAAATTGTTACACTCGTGTGTTGTAAACAGATGCTGGGTCTTAAGCACATAATAATTTATATTTACTTATGAAAGGAGAAATTTTGGATTTCACGCCAAGTCTGGTCATTTTTGGTATCGGATTCGGAGTTATTGTCCTATGTCAGATTTTCTCCTAAATATTCCATACTCCTTATCATCTCTATTAAATTATAGTTCCTTAGAATTCAATTCGTACACTGCGTCCACCATCTTGTATTTTTCAAATTTTGGATTTATCTTATAAACATGGCATGTTCTATAGCGTCCACAACAAATTTCAGATCCCTGGGGTATCAGGAGAAAGTGGAAAAGAGAGCCCTAGGGAGGAGGTGAGGGGGGCAAGTAGGACGGTACCAAACAGGTAAATTAAAAAAAGCAATAATTTGTTTTAAGTTACACTGCACCATTCTTGCCCGTCTTTCTCTGTCTTCCGTAAGCATTGTTCTAGCCACCCCCGTTCTCTCTTGTTAGCAAAAATAAGCAAAGTTCTAACCCTCCCCCCCCCCCTTCCCTAACCTACTAATGTGCTTATATAGTACCCGAACATCCCACTAATCATAACAAACACGCAAATATAAATGTCAAGCAAACTAATTAATATTATTTTATATTTTTAAAATTTTCAAAATAAGCTATTTGTAAACTAGGTCTACCTTCAATTTATTTCTCTTACTAAAAATATAATCACCCCCCCTCCCCTTATTATCATTAAAAATAATCTTCATATACCAAATTTTACAAAATCCTAAAGGCCAGTTTCTAAAACTTCAAATTCATTATAAAATGTATAAGTTAACTACACTTAAATTAATTATTTATATAAAAGAAATAAACATACATAGTTATCTATCACGTAAAATAGTCCCCAAATACCATTCTTAACAACATCGTTAGAGCTATTTTCAAAGAATTTAAAAATGTTCAAAAACCACTTATAAGTAAACTACTATTAAATTAGTATATTTCAAGATACAAAAATGTTAAAAGGCCTACCAGATACCCATTTTAATCAAATCATTAGATATATTTTTATTTAAGAAAACATGTTGCTGAATCAACATTTATATTAGTTTTCAGTTACATAATTAATGTTATAATTGTATCAACATTTTGCCAACATTTTACAAGATTCTCTTCGAACCTTTCAATTTCAGAAATTTTAACTAATTGAATCTCTTGTGTGAACAAATAGAGGAGTATTTAGACCTTTGAGGCGTTCTTGTTAACTCGAATTGTCAAGTACAATTTTCTTAGAAAGGGCCTTCCTTATTATGACAGCTAGAGAAACTACTAGATCTGCTTTCATGTAAACATACATACGTCAAGTGGTGTGATCTTAATCTGTCACTTTTGATAGATCCTAGCGATACCTACCAAATAACTCTACTAAAAATAAATATGCGAAGGTCACTTTATAAATTCGAAGCAAAGATTGGAAACCTACGAAGCATAAATTGAAAGTTGATTCCAATATAAGGTTTTTATTTTCATACAAAACTACTTTTAGTATTTAGCATATAGATAAAGACAAATACGTAGAGAAATAAATAAACTAAACTATATGTTGTTTGCTGACGTATTTGGATTTATCATTAGTTAGGTACGTAATATATTACATTACATCACAAATAACTGAAAAGACTTTATTGATTGTTCTGAAAATGATTATATGTTGAATTATATCATATTTAGTGTGCTATTTCAAATGTATTCATAATAATCTGAAGTTTTCTTCTTCCTTTGAATTGTTTTTAAGATGTGAAGGTGTTTTGTGTGTGTTGAAGTAGAACAAAGAAAGATTTTTCACCTTAGATTTTGACATTTCAAAGTTTCATAAACCCCCAATAAATGTTGACAATTTTGGCTGCAAAAAATAAATTTCTATTTTATAAAAGAGGTTTCTTATGAAAATTGAACAATAATGGGGAATTTAAAAAAATTGTATATATTTTGGTAAATATTGCAAGGATATTATAAACCTCAAAAAAACTCTCCCTTCGATATGATGTTTTATCGTGCAGATCCGTGAGCTAACTATCGCTGTTTGTACCACCAAACGTTTCCACTTCCGTTATATTTTTATTTGTTCCTTTACTACTAAAATATATTTTCCCTTTGTGAGACACGCCCTACTAACCGTATGGGTCATACACATTCAATATTATTACTAGGGTAGGGATTAATAAGGTAGACATTTGAAATGCACAAGCATTTGTGCAAAGGGAGAGTGAGAAACCATTTATTACCCTCAATACACGATGACCACTACGTCACCGTCAAATCACACTGAATGTGCTTGACGCTTGGTCCGTGTTCCCACCGATTCCGCAGACATCATTATTATCAATAATTTTATTCTGTCGGGTAGAGATTGGTTGGGCAACTTAGAGGTCACTGGGTTGCCACGACCCAGAAGAGCTGGGAAAACACATGGGATTTCTTTTGTCTGGATAAAACCGGAAAAGCACTGATAATTTTACAAAATCTAGTAAAAATACTGGAATATATGTTAATTAGGACATTTAGCTAAAACAAATTATATAATAGGCTATATCTTTGGATGTACGAAAAGAGTGGAGTGAAGAACTAAGCAAGCCGATTCAATCATGTCTTATTAGTCCTTAAACCGGGGTTGTGAAGTGAGATGTAATTTCCAACAAACCTTAAAACATCCTGTTTTAAACATAAGTTACATGACTTCACACTTAGTCAGTTTGATAAATAATGGCCTTTTATCAACTTTCTATTCAATATAAGCTGCCCGGAAAAATGTGGATTCCTTCTGGAAAACCTGGAAAACACAGGGAATTCGGTGATAAGAAAATAGTGGCAGCCCTGGATTGGTCAAGTCATGACGAAAAACGCATGTCAACCTCTTCATCACACATATTCCGGTATTTTGCGATTGACGCCTAAAGCCATGTGACCACCTACCCTACTCCCATAAACGTCAGTGCCACGGTTATAGAAATTAGACTAATTCTCTCTCTCACATAGAGAGAGGGATCATGTTTGCGTGTTCACACCCTGCGTTGAGTGGTTATAATATTCTAGCCTTCCTCTCTTCCAGGATCCCACTATCCACACAGCGCATGCGTGTTAGAGTAAACTTCCTCCCCACCTTGCCCCCACCACAAGGGACGGTTGGGTGACTTGGCTAGGGGAGGCATATGCTTCATATATGAATGATCCGAATAGCTTGTGTTATAGCTACTGTATTTCTTGATTATGTTATGTGCACACTGCACAGCCCAAATTTTGTTGACATTAAAATGATCAATAAACTAACTATAAAAAGACATAAAAATTCTAAAAAATTACTTAAAATGTTCAAAAAAGTACCTAAAAATATGAACAAAGTTGTATAAAATGTACATGCCTAAATAAAACGTGTACTTTGCAAATTTAAATTTAAAAATATTCATGCATTGAAGTCTTTAACAACTGAACTTTGGCTCTGCTAATTTTAATATTTATTTACAAATAGCTACTTCCAAAGTAACAGCTATCCTCTCCAAACGCAACAATTTCCAGCTTAGTTGCATTGTCTCGCCAGGAATGTGGATTTTACAACCATAAAAGTAAAGATAATACCAAGTTTATGGCCTATATTCTCATTCCAACAACTTTGTGTTGGAAAAATGTATGCTTTTATAAATGTCGATAGTATGTAAAAATATACTTATTCAACATACACGCCTTAAAATGACTCAAACATGCCTAAAAATTACTCTAAAAGTACTAAAACAAAAAAAAAAATATGACCTAAAATTTCATAATCATAATTACACGCCTTAAAATGACTCAAACATGCCTAAAAATTACTCTAAAAGTACTAAAACAAAAAAAAAATATGACCTAAAATTTCATAATCATAAAAAATGACCAAAATGACCCATAAAATACACATTTATAAAATAAGGGGATCATTAACAAATGTATCTACTTATGATCATTGTACATGACGAACAAAAAAAAAGATTACGTTACGTCATCAAAATCATGGCCCTGACTGATATGTGTTGTTTTAATTTACTTGAGGTCCACGTATTTGTATAGTTTTATAGCATTTTTTGCGTATAACCCGAACGGGTAGTAAGACGCGGTGCTAATAATAATAATATAGCATTTTTATTAGTTTAATCTTATACACGTAGTAGGCTAATTTTATCAGTGTTTGCATATTTCCATCATGGACACAATTACATTTGAACATAAACTTTATATATGTATTTAAAAACCTTCTGTTCAAATGGCAATGTGCTATTCAAAACTCTTCAGATTACTATGAATATCTACCGAAGCATTGTTTGATATATTTTGCCAACTAAATTTGTTTGTCATAAGAACTGCAAAAAATACCAACCTTTGCCCATGTTCTTCTCCATCCTGTCTTAAATGATTCTGTCTACGGCATTTTAAACCCAAAGTTTTTTTAACTCAAGACTTCCAAGAATGCACTTTTCTGTTCATATGTGCATCAATATTGCATAAATGTTGACAACTGTGAGGCCTGTATCGGTGGGTACGTAGGCCAGATTGTTACACTCGTCTTGTCTTGTTAGCTGGTGATGGGATGGGTTGGGTTTGAATCATGGTTGGATATACGTGTTTATTTTATAAATTGTTTTCCACTCTCCCTCCATGTCATCAAGGGTAACTTTCCCTTAGTTCTACTTTGTTCATCCTTACCAAATCTGTGTAGAAATGTTGGTAGCCAGTTGGGTAGTAAGACGTGGTAAAAAAATAAAAATATACTTGTAAGATAAATATAGCTAGATTTTGACTTTTTTTTAGCTTTACTCGTTCAGGCTATACGCCTCTGACATGATTACGCAATGTGTTAGGGACGAGGCAGATTGAATTTAAGGGAATGGTACCTATATTCGTGTGGGGAGAGAGAGTGGAAAACTATTTAGGAAAAAATCAGCCTCAGTACACTCGGCCGAGATTTAAATCCCAATCTCCCCGTCAATGGCAGTCTATCTAGTCTATTGTGAGGCCATTAAAACACCGAAACTGGTTTTTTCAATGTTGATTTTTCTATTTTTTTTTCTCTCTAAAGATTTCTACCAATGGCTATATTACTATAGTACAATTGATCTCAAGGTAAAATACCAGCGTTTTATTGTGTTTCATGCCAGGCCTCCACCGTGGTTCGGATTCCACGTTAAACTGTAGGTCCTTCATTTCATCTCACAATCACCCTACCATTACACATTAGCGTAAGTGCGTACAACCCGAACGGGTAGTAAGACGTGATGCTAATAATAATAATAATAATAATAATAATATTGTGTTTCATTCGCAAATATGTGATGTAAGCTATCAATAAAAGAAAACTTACTCTCTTGAAGTCGATGATAAACTCTAAGGCTACAGTACAATTTTTATTGGAAGGGATTTCACAGCTACAAAAGTTACTAGATCAACGTTCTCGTGTTCATCAGTCAGGTCATGCTATCTGCAGCTGTCTCGTTTGATGATTATTATTATCAAAAACCCTGGTCTAAGGCGTCACTATCGCAACAGACTAGACTGCCGATGAAGGGGAGATCAGAGTTCAAATCCCAGTCAGGTGTACTGAGGATATGTTTTTCTAAAATGTTTTCCATTTTTGCTCCACAAAAAATGCGGGTACACTTCCTTCTTTATTCAACTTTTCGTATCTCTAACAGATTAGCATAATTAATGCAAATAAACTGAACAGGTAATATTTATTTATTTGAGGTATTTCAAATGTACTTTATAAACTGACTGATTAAATCAGCACACGAGAATTTCTACGAGTGAAAGCGAAAGTGACTACCAACTTTTCCAGGACCGGTATTTTCACATACCTTCCAGGATTATTTCACATGCTACTATTGACATGGGACCGACGGCTTGTATCACTTCGGAAGAAGTTGGGCCACGGATTTTCATCTTTCAGAAAAAAAATTGTACACCCCTGCTGGGTTTGGACCAAAAAAATATCGAATTTTGAGGCGATCCCCGAGGTTGACAAGTAGTAAAATGGGGTGTATGTGTATATTTTGACCGATAAAAGGTTTGTGTTTTCTAAATTACTCCCAATATGAAAATCTAACTCTAGTTTCTTAACCCATGAGTTAAATAACCCCGTGGGAAAGAAAACAGTCCAGGGTTACTCTCGGAAAGCCGGCCGGGTGTTACCTCCACCCTTGGGAGTGACTGAATGATCGTGTCCCTCTGATGGCTTGTGAAGGGGGAGTTTGGAGGGGAGAGGTAGCGTGGACGCGGTGCGGCGTCTCCCTCCCCCTCCATTGCTCTCCGTGGCTTGGCGTCTCTTGACACTAGCGACTCGCTGTAGCTCGGTCCGATTCAGTAGCAGGCGGGTCGGCTCGATGTGATGTTGTGTTATCGTGTCTCTCTCTCTCTAACACGCTCGCTCGGCGTCGTGCGGCGTCTCTTGCTCGTGTGCGCACCTGGGACGCTATGTAGACTGGATTTCCTTTGGGTTTGGTTTGATTATTTTATAAGTTGTTTTAATAGTCAGGATTACAAGGTATTTATTCTTGTGACTTCCAGACACAAATATTTGTGCACGATTATAAAAACCTCAAAACTTTTATTTGATGTGGTTTTTAGAAAACACTCTGAATTTATCGCTTATATACTCACATATTTTTTTTAAAAGGAAACGACAATATATTATTTAATTCTATTTTTGGTACCTATTGCAAACACTCCTATGTAAATATATGCATTTTGAAATAATTTAGTATTGAACGCTCAATCTATGGAACTATAATATGATTATTTCAGGAATTTATTCTACCAGCTTCTAACAAAATTAACAGGTTAGCGTTAAAAGGGAAATACGTATAGCTGTGTAAAAAAAAAGTTGTCGTTACATTTTAACAGAAAAAAATGTTTTCTTTATGTAACACCCAATTATTATAATTCATTGTAGGACTATACGCATCTCAAGATGTATTCGTCGCAGATGTTAAATGTTTTTTCGTACTTTTATATTCGGAATATTCATAGAATATAGGAACAAAACTGACTAATGCTATTTATTACCAGTCGAGATTTAGAAAATTTGGAATCGGTTTAATTTGTGATAGTAATAAATAGATAATTTAATAAAATTATTTTAAAATAATTTAATTTATATACATTCCAGGCACGTTTAATGGAAAGATTTTGTTTTACTTTATCAGCACCACCGGACTAAACGGAAACACTTGTCACTAAATATATGTAATATTTCATACAATGAAAATTTATTACAACATTAAATTTTTAGTGTCTTGAACGATTAAAAAATTATTGTGTCCCAAGCAATGTATAAATTGTTTAATTAGTAGGTAAATGAGAAAATATGAGGTGGACGGGTGTGGGGCGGGGGGTGTTCAAAATCATGTAAATTTGATAACATAAAATATTAAAAGGATTTATGCTTTCTAGAATTTTCATCAAAATTTTATATAAGTTCGATTTGCTTACTCTGATGGTTCCCACTTCTATTCGGCTCGAGTATTTATCGATTAATTTTCCTTTGTGTGGGCGACACCTCTCGGATTGTCAAGATTGAGACCAACGATATATCGGCTTTAAATAGCATTCTCATATTAAATACATTAATGTTTATTGTTTTTTAGCCGTTTAAAATGTTTCTCAACCTTATAAATAACCTTATATATGTCCAGACATTAAAAGTGTTTCATAGCACAGCGTCTTTCCACCGGTTTGGGTTATACGTTTATGTACTAATTACGCTAGTGTGTTATGGATGTAGAAGTAAATGTAACCATATTTACGTAGAAAGAAAGTGGAAAACCATTTAGGACAAAACACCGTCATTACACTTGGCCAGGATTCGATCTCCGATCTCCCCGTCGTCATTCCATTCTATTGCGAGAGTGACGCCTCATACCAGTTATTACCAGTCTTCTCTTTTTGTAAAGTATTGAGGAATCCCTACGTGGCTGACACATGTTAGGCTCAACATTGTCCTAAAACTATGGACAGATCAATGAAAAGCAAGCTTTGGTATTTATCGTGTACCCCTGTTTGGGAATCACCGCCTTAGACTATTCGACCAACTAAGCGGATCACTACAAGTCAAAGAAACCCTTAATAAAGGACGTATTTAAAACAAAAATACTCGTTTTTTTCTAAGATATTTCAATAGAAATATGAATGAATACAAACTAGAACAAGAATATTTTCTGTGCCATACTTTTGGACTAAGCTTATAAATTTCCCCTTTATTTGGCGGTACCCCAGGGGACCATCGTGGCATCACAAGGTGCCGTGGCACCCCTTTTTGAGAACAACCAGCTTGAACCCTTTATTTCACGTCAGCAAAACATAAGAAAACTACAAAAACTGCACAGTACAAACATCAATTCCTTGAAATTCATTCCAATTTAAAGTAACCATAATGAAACATAGTTTAGCGTTGCCGTTTCAGAATTACACTTAGTTTATCTTTATCGTGGTTATTTATCAAACCAGTGCGTTTTTTTACTTTGATAACATTCCGTTATCGCCGTTATGCAACAGGTGTGCGTATTCTTTATCAACACGGTTATGATGTAGAAAAGTAAGAACATGTTTACTAAACTATCTAAACAGAATGACCTCTCCTATCACCGGTGGGAAATGTATTGCTGTCTTAAAATGTTTGGGCCCATAAACATGACTTAGGTCAGGTGTAACCTACTTTCTTTGCTGGCAACTTCGGCCAAATTTGATCTGCATTATCTAAATATGTAAAATAAAGGACTCGTAACCATTCGAGAAGTATATAAATATACTAAATCCTGGGTGTGGCCTCGCCCTCTATTACCATAATCAAAACTTACGCAACCAAGTGGTCACATGATCTAAGGCATCACTCTCACAGTAGACTAGACTGACGATGAGGTTAAGATCTGGTTTCGAATCCTGGTTTGGCGTACTGAAATGATATTTTACTAAATTGTTTTCCACTCTCCATTTAGGTAAATTTGAGTAAACCTCCTCTAAATACTGCTTTACTGGTCCCTAGAGCATTAGCGTAGTTAATAAATAAGCGTATAACACAAATGTGTGTTAGGACGTAGTGCGAAAAAAAAATACTTCACGACAAAATTTAAAACTAAGTTTCATTTCGTAATATGTTTACTCCCGCCTAACTTTTCATACGTTTGTTTAAAATGCAAGCTATTCCATTATCCTTCATCAAATTGAACACCTATTTGATAGCTAAACGGATTCATTTTTAAATAATTCTGGTTAAATTGTATCAAACGTTAAGTAAATTCGAAACGTGAGCGTTTGACTCGAGTCTGTGATAAAAATCAGCTCGTGTTCATCAAATGAACGTGAGTAAACATCAAAAGTTCCGACAGAGAATATCTGTTCTTGTTATCACTTATATTTATGGTTTTTTTTTTAGAATCATCGTCAATTTATCTCTAATAGAAAGACTGTTACAGTAGCTCCACGGCTTCTTTGGTGCTGACTGACAGCTCACAGCTGACTTCTGACAGTCAACATTTAGGTATATACCTAAATTTTGACTGCCAGAAGTGACATCTGCTAAATAAGACCTCGCTCCACTAGGTCAACTATTTAATTTTATATATATATATATATATATATATAAAATATGTTTTGTAGATGTTGGGATTAAACGAATTCACCAATGAGCTATGCTAAAAGTGATATTTGTTTTGTTATCTTATCGTAAATTTTTATATCGTGTATTACTTAAAAGTCTCAAACTATGTAAATCAAAGCTATACATTACTTAGAAATGTATTAAGTAGCCGGATCTCATGCTGTAGATAATTCTCTCCACCCCTGTATCTTACTCGTTTGTCCATCCAATCGAAATAGTACAACATATCTTCGTTCCAAAAATAGGCACTAATTAGATATATTGAAGGAAGAAATGTTAAATGTCATCTTTCCATTAGTACCTTAAAAACATAATGACTATATATTTATTTTTAAAACCGTTTGCTTAGGAAACCTACGAGCTTTTAAAATAGCGATGCCGTCTAACAGTGAAATTTTTATATTTGAGCTACGTGGTTTGTTTGCCCCAAGCTTTGATTATATTGATTAAGAGATCACTGCACGCAATCGAGTATAGGCCCATCACCCCTTCCCCGGCTTCAGTGGACACATGGTATATGGCGGCCATCTCGTGTTAAACTGGTCTGCTGATGACGGGGAGATTGGGGTTTGAATCCCAGTCGGGTCGACTGAGGGTGGTTTTTCTGAAACGGTTTCCCACTCTCTCTCCACGCAAATGCGAGTTATTATTGTAAAATGCTTCCTTTCTCATCTTTGCCCCATTATATTAATTATATGTGTGTAACCTGAACGTGTGGTATGACGTGGGGATTAAAAAAGTCCACCTCACAACCAATTAACCGGAGTATCATATGAGATTATGCTTGAAATATTAAACACAGTGAAGTGCGGCTTTATGCATTCTTCATTTAACAACAGTGAAATTTGATCTTTTTATTATTATTTTAATTTAAAAAATATTATAATTTTTAAACATGTTAGAGCGGAGTCACCAGTCTTAATTGCACTATGTTTATTTGAATATAAAGTATAATATATCAAACCGCTTAACTCGGGCTGTTTTACATACCTCAATTAAGATGGGATGGATTATTATTATTATTATTACTATGATTATTAGCACCACGTCTCTCCTCTCTGTGTATACTGGAGCAATATATATATTTTTTTTTTTGGCAAAACGAGGTTTTGCCATTAAAACTGCAAAAATACTGGGCTTTCCTCGCGCGCCCTTTTTCACACCTTAGGTGCTATATGTGGGGTGGGATTAGCTCTTAAGTTGAGATGGAAGGGGACGCATCTTAAAGGTAGTTATTTTTTCAGATTTTGTAGCAAAAATAAAATATTGTTCAAGGAGATTAGCTTAGTTAAGTTTTATACCGATGGTGATCTTATCCGTTCTTAATTATTGTTCTTAAGCGTTGTGGTATTTGATGAAAAACTTTTTAAAGTAGAAAGAAAAATTTCTCAGCAAATTTCAGGATTCCCTTGAAACATATTTAGGAATTGTTGGTTTTTTAACATTCAGAAAATTAAACTAAAGCTCATCTATTGTAGCAATACTTTATTTATTTTGTACAAAGAGAAGTTTTGTTATAAAAACAACAAAAAATAGGGATATTAAATTGCACTCGCATTCCACCTTATATGATATATCTTCACGGACGCCCTGGATCACAGGTGGCGTGTCTCTTCACTGATTATATTGATGTCCAATGTTACCGGTGCTGTTTTACCCCCGCAGTCTCTCGTACCTCGTAGTTTGCTTTGACAAAGTTTTTGTTTCGCTTAGCCTTATATTGAAGCCTTGATCGATATTGAATACCCGATATCCCGCGCTCCACTGCCTATAGCATTTTGTATGAAGCCGGTGACGCGGATTTTTTTAAATGTTTACAGTATTTATTTAGTGGGCTCACAGTAAAAGTATCGTGATATCAATGTTTGTGTTTATACAATACGCTCGGAGCAGATAACAAATTTAAACTTGAATATAACTGTGTGTAAAGGACCGATATAATCCAATCCGATCTCGATATCATGTATTATACCGGGTGTTTCAGGAAGATAGCAGCTTAAAGTATCTATAATTCTAAGCAAAAACCTTATATGAACATGCGTGATGTGTCCTCTTACGAACTGCTTCCAAGTTAGAGCTATTCGGATGTATCATGTTTTGAATTTGGCGCATGATATTGTCCTTTCCTCCTACCGCTATGCACCACTCTTTGAGGCATGTACATAGGTGGGAAGCGTCAGTTGTGACTCTTGATAGTGGCACTGTAGAAGTGTTGCTAAAAATAATGCATGTATTTACAAAATGTATAATATGCAGACATGCTCTTTGCTTACGGCTTCTGCGATGGTAGTGCCACGGCTTCTCTTGAAAAATATGTATAGAGTTCTGGAAAACACTCTACGATTTAGGAAGGCAAGAACCCATTTACAATGTCACTGTCAACATAAGTAACACCTCCATGTCACTAGTCTGACACCTTATTTAAAGTAAGAGATTTTTCAAATTGAAAATTCACCTGCTATGTCAGGGCCCAGCATCCACTTACCTTTGGAATAGATACCCCTCTCAACGCTCTTCTAACCCATCATGGCTGTGTCCTTCGAGCGTAGCCACGCACGTGAAACTTGCGCAGCGGGCAATTTAGAGTTCGATAACTCCGTGCCCATCTTCGATCCTTGTCATAACTAAACAACTGGGGTCACCTTCCACCCCTCCCCCTGGCCAGCTTTCAGCAGCGGGAGGAGTTGACTCGTTTCGTGAGTGCTGGATACTCACGTAGGGGCGTTAACCTCTCGGAGGAGGTCAGGCACTTAGTTTCAGGAATCACCCTCTAAGGGCTTTTGACCTGAGCTCTCAATGTGGACCTCGTGTAGGTGGCCTGGCCTGTTTTCCTGGAAGGTGCTAGCTATTAACTGCTTAATGTGTGGTGATTGGGGGAGGTGGGGTGCCCTCCCCTCATTCACTCCCACACAGACGACCTCTACAGAGATTTAGCCTTCCTTCAGGTTAAACTCTGCGGACGTACCCTGTGAATAACGGTAGGAAGGAAGGACAACCTTGCGTGCCAAGTTCGAAATATTATATATTCAAATATCTCGGAAACCGTTTGGAAGAGGGCACATGTTCATAAAAACTTTTGGCCTTAGAACTTTATTTCTTTGATGTATTTAACGTGCACTTTCTGAAGCAAGAAGTTCTTTGAACGAAAGTTAAAGGTCCTACCAATTTGGTCGGTGAAGGCATTTTCACACACTTTCCAGGGTTATTTTATGCCCTTCGAAGGAAGTTGTGCTACGGATTTTTATCGCTCAAGAAAAATCCATTTATATTGGCTAGGTTTGAACTCACGAACATCGAAAGGTTCAATTAAGTGAAAAATTACAACTTGGATACGAATGCTTATACCAGGACATTTGTTTGTGTGTATTTTAGTGTTGAAATCGCAGCAGTACTGATCCAGTGAACAATCACGTTTTTTTATGGATCTCTATTAGAAAAACTGAGCTTAAAAAAACATTTTTTCACACACTAATATATTTTTTTAAATACACCCTCAAAAGTGTTTCTTTAGTAGTGATTTTATAGCAATTGTGTCTTAAAGTAAAATTATCTTACTGGCTTAAATTTTAATATTTTAACTCTGAATTATTTTCAATACAATATTTGTTGGGGTTTAAATCGTTAGAAATAAATACTTAATCGAACCGTAGCAAGAACTTAATAGTCAAATGATTAATCTGCTTCTAACTATTAGTCCCTTTCTACACATTCTTGGAACATTTTCCTAAATAATATTTTTCCTTTTAACACATTCCTGATACTATTGCTAAAATAGTATTTATTTGCCAGTTTCGCTAGTTTATCGCGATAGCGGGCAATGCCACATTACAAAATAATGTGTCATAAAATCTAAAATTTCTACCCTTGATTTTATTTTTAACTATTTCCATAAACTCAGTTTTATTTCTTCTAGAGCAATAAACTTTTGTGCTTTTATTGATTGGGTCACTTCAAGCTAGCTATATTTATCCCTTTTGCAAACACTCGGCTATTCTGTTTTCAGACCACAATACGCGAATCTAGTTTGGCGGAATAATTCACACAGCGGTGAGAAAACACGTTGGACACAGTTTGGCAATCACAATCACTCTTACCAAAACTAAGGTGAAGAGCGTGGAAGCTCTTTTAGTTACAAGGGAGAAATATCGCCAACTAGAAAGTTATACTTTAAAATATTAAGTCACTTAAATAATAAAGTCCTTATTTTTTAATTTTCTTTTAGACCCAATTGGACTATCGGCGTTTTATTACATTAAATATGTACGGTTGAGATAGAGGTAAGTTTAGAGAAAGTGTACCCGTATTTGTACGGAGGTAGTGTGTTAAACCATTTAAAAACATAACCGCAGTATATCCGGATGGAATTTTAACCCTAACTTCTCCATTACTGGCAAATAAAACTAGATGAGCGTGACGTTCAGACGACAGGCCCACCGACGTGGATGAATCTGTAGTAACATCCCTAATATTTCCTGTATATTTACTATAAGTTCTAGATAGCTTATTCCACATATTATCATATCCAAATATATCGAATGTGGTACTTTTTGTCTTAAGGATTCTATGACCAAGTATTTACAATACAGGCCAATAGTTCCTGCCTGCAGAATGAGCTGGCTTGAAGCAATACTTGATGGTGACGTCACTCAATAAAGCAGTAGATTGGCAAGTGCGAGCATTAAAAACCTTTTCCTATTTTAAATTAGAATATTCATATAAAGGAAGCTCCATGACGGCTGGCCACACTCGGGCTATACCAACTGAGAAACGCTGTCGGTTGGTGAAGATAGTGTCAACTTCGTAATATATAGGGTGTCATGCGATCAGCACAACGACCCCTCTGACCGTTAATCTTAGTTTTCTAGAATAGAGCTCCTCATTTGTCCTCACGAGGCCGAGTTGGCCCCGTTCCTCAACTCACTGCTTCACTGGAAGTGCAAGGGATCGAACCCGGGACCTTTATATCTCTAGCCAGGAACCTTGACCACTATACCACTGAGGCAGTCAGAATATTCATTAACAAAGTACAAGTTATTTTCTTTGCGTGGGCTAGGTTAAGTTACAAAGATTACTTACATTAATTTGTGTTAAGCGAAGCTGTGTTATGATCATATATTAACTTTTTCTATTTGTGCGTTCCAAATTTGGTCAACATCCGTTTCATAAAATATTTTGTTTTTGACATTATGTGTATTCAAATGCGAATATACGAACAATTGGGCACACGGACTAAACGTCAAGTCTGGTATGTTATGCCAGTTATAGGGAAGTCAACGCTCGAATCCCCACTAGGGATGATTTTTCTTAAAATGGTTTTCCACTGTATCTTTACACACATCTAGGCATATTTTCTCTAATCAATACCTTCCTTAATCTTGTCATATTAGTGTAATTAAATGCTGGTAGTAGGATATGATACCAAAAGTATTACAATTAGCATGCTTATTTTTACTATACTAACTTTACTTTTAAACAAATTAAAGAGTAAATTTTTAATACAATGGACACACTAAACAATAGTTTTACCAGTTGTTCTATAACTTACATGACTAAAATAAACTTAAGGTGTTTGAAAACAAGGTGCGTAGGAAGATATTTGGCACGAAAGGGGATGAATATAATAGAGGGGGAGGGTTACATAAAAATGAGTTACATAACCTGTACTTACCCCAAGACATTGTAAGGATAATCAAATCTTGCTGATTACGGTGGGCAGGATATGTAACCAGAATGGGAGAATCTATAACCGTGTTCAGGGTATTGACTGGCAAAACACAACACACATGGGAGGATGACATTAGAATGTAAAAACATGATATGTGGACTGAATAGCAAGATAAGAATAGATGGCGTACTTTTTCAAGCACGTCAATCAACTTTTGGAGTTATTAATGCCATAAAGTAAATATTGGATGACACATCCTAGCCAGATATACATAGTTCATAAAATTTATTTTATTTTCGTTCATTCTTATTTATAATTTAATACGTCTTGCACGTAAATATCAAGAAGTTTAGTTCATTGCAGTACTAAGTGTTAGCTTTACTAGCACCCAATATGAGGCTCGTTACTCTGCGTATACAAAGTTTAGTAATAATCACTAAGTGTTAATTATTTGTTCACCATTGGTGTTTTATACGTAGAACTCACTTTCCAAAATTATATTCCACCTTCATATTTTAATTTTTCCTGTGTCCAGTTTCTTTTAAAGTTGGACAACTTTTAAAACTGTAGTTCATTAATAATTGGTTCTATATAATTAAGCTCCATAAATATATTACTCAGACTTTATAATAAGTATTAACATTAGAAAGACTTGGCCCAATTATTAAGCCCCGAAGCAATGAATTATTAATCTCTTAATTAGTTCTTAATTAATTATTATACTATATACGAAACATGACCCTTAGTCGGTCGAAATTAATTAAGTTTTCAAATCTTGTTCTTTATCAAACTTAATTTTTGAGATATTATTCTCAAATATAAACTTTTTATTTTATTTCTTTTTAAACATTTTTAAAAGCGTGATACTTTTTAGAGGGTAGGGCCAGGTTACTAAATATATTGCAAATGAAATATTTTTGAGTTGTGTATACTAGTGTTTTATATTATAGTGTACGTATTATGCTGTAATTTAATAGACATCCAATCTTTATATCGTTTTTGGAAATAAAACTATTTTACAGGTCTTTCAAGAAGGAAAAATCCATCACGACTTACCAAATTGATATTGTATTTCCAGGGTAGTAACCAAATTCCATTAACTGAAATTTATCGTTTGCGTTTAAAATGATAAATGTGGCAAGACTCAGAGTGAAATCTAAAAAAATCGCTATATAAAAAATAATTTTCTGTGTAAACCCCCGTCTTATCTCTATAAAAAAACACAGACTAAGGTAATAAAAATGAGTTGAGGGTGGAATTCACAAATAGAAAACCTTTTTGAATAAGAGAATGAATAAATTCACACATTGATTGTATAAATTAATGTTTTTTCCCCATCTCTGAAAACGAATTAAACTCTCCCAATTGTTGGATGGGGATGTTTCAAATGTAATTTATTTAGTCATTAATTCTCTCTAAGTAATACCATTTCATTGTAAATATTTCTCTTTACGTTTTTATTGAGTTTTTCTATCGCAAATATGGCAACGGTATTTCTATAAACTTTTTAAATCCTAAGAAAATCTTATAATTTAACGGATGCAATTTTTTTTTGTTTTACTCAAATGGGATATGTTTTTTTTTTACATAACTACGAGGTTAAGTCCATGTTGGTTAAATTTGTCTCGTTCCTGTCTACCTGAACATTGAATTTGTTCTCTTTTCCTTTACTCGAAGTAATGATAATATCGGGTATACAATTAAGAAAGTTACCAATTAATTACCTTCCTAATGTCTTTGTGTAAAAGACTATGAAAATAATTGAAAAATCATTGAAACTCTTGTTGGCCTGCCTAATTAACTCTCCCCATTTCTGTCGGTCTTCTTAGTTCTTCAAAATCATAAAGCATATTATTAAAATATTACAGGAAGCTATTTGTATTGTTGGTGGGGTGAAACTATTATACGAAAATTGTGGTACCTAGTCTGGCTGACTTATCATAGTATATTATATCAGCTGATTATACTGTATTTTATATAAAAGCAAGTCAACCAGATTAGGTACCATAGTTTCCATGTTATAATTTCTCACTAATGTTATACTACTATAAAGCCACACGGCTGACTCACTCACTGATATTAATGTTTACCCACTTCCTGATGAACTAGAAACTTGAAATTTGGCAAACTTATAGCTTCTAGCCTGTAACCGACGGGAAAATTCCAAAAAGTTAAAAATTATTATTTTTAACCCTTGAAAAAAATTCAAAATGTCGGAGCAACTTTAAATTTGGTGTGGACCTTTCTTTGGAGGTCTCTTAAAAAAAAAGCTCTGGAATTACATTAGTTTACACCCACTTGCAAAGAAAACTCACCGGGGGCTTGGGGGTGGAGCCCTCAACGGGCAAAGCGATTATATATACAAAGTGAGCAGGTATATATGCATATTTATGCGTGTGTACACACACACACACACACACACATACACCAGGATACTTTTGTAATGAAACATTCCTCTTTTTATATCAGAGGAAATATTGCACAAATATTTGTATTAGATTATAATTTTAAAGCAGGGTGTTTTTGCAAATTAAATAAGTACACTATATTTTGTACTAGTGATATTATTTGAACTTTTTTTATACTAATATACATTCAACATTTAGGTAGACCTACGTGTCTAAAATAACTTTTGATCAACCTTAGAATCGAACTGTTACCCGTGAAAAGTTAATCAACAAAATGAAACAAAACGTGGAGAAGAAACATTAATCAAAGTTTTCTTTGATTTTTGCCATTTTTTAAAAAAACTTTCTAATTTGTGGGTCTCGTAGCCTCTAAAGTGTAAGTGGTATGTGCTTAGTAACGTAATGTTGTGTTGATGTCTTTTTAACACATATATCGACATAAATATTATACTGACACATCACATATCTTTTTGGTGCATTAATCTGTCGATATTTAACATATTCTAACTTTGTGATCGCGATCAAATGACCAATTAAGCTACAGCCCAGATAGCTACGTTAGCTCTTTTAAAATGTTTATCCCTTTTAGTGATTTTTTTGTGCGAGAGCTTACGCCCATTATTTTGGTTTTATACAAAATACTCACTCGTCTATAAGAAAGTTTGAATAACATTTCATTGACGATGTTAACTTGAAGTATTCATACAACATTTTGTCTGATTTATTAAACCCTTTTATTTAAAAAAAAAATACAGTGTTGATTACTGAGAGTCACTTCCTGGATAAAATATAAACACTAAAAACTAGAGCTGACCCTTGTCTTTCAGTGTGATAAGAATGTCAAGTTGAAAACTTTTCGTATCTATCAGTAAACATTTAAAAAACTTAGCTTAGTTAGTACGAGAAGGCGCTAGTAACAACTGTGGCCATTTGAATCATTATCAAGGTTGTTCCAGGTTAAATTTGAAAAAATATATATATCAAGCTTATAATATGACAGTGGGAGTGGTTCGTTTCCAATTGAAACGCCGCAGAATCCGAACAACATTTAAATATCTTTTATTTAAATTCTGAACATATAACTGTGTATTTGTGAATATTTGTGAATTAAATTGTTTTCAAATTTACATAGCTTATTTAGTATTTTGTAAAAATAATTTTATAAGTACACATATATAAACATTGACGTACTAATGATGCTTAATTTTAAAATACTACTCACGTCATATTAGTTTAACTCAGCAAATCAAATAAAAGTCTGGCCGTCTACAAGAAACCGTTGAAATGCTTCATCATAGAAATCACTCATAGGTCGTTCAGCTCTTCAATGAACATGTGTAGTGAGAGAAAATTAAAAATAACTTAATAAACCAGATTTAATATTGACAGTTATTTCAATGATGACTCTTGAACACCATTGGGCCATTACGAAGTGACCAGGATTGGATAACAAGAAAGCCCCTCATCCTAGAACACAGTGAATTAGCGTTGTGGTAATATAGCGAGGAGGTGTCTTGAAACAAGAGGCATACTGTGAACGTCATTTCCCTACGAGGAAGTCGTCAGAACTGTAGTACAACCAAGACCTGAGGATGTTGGCTTGCGCGCGCTCTCCGGCTGACTCGCGACTCTTCGCGGTCCCCAGGAGTGCCCCTGGAATAGGTGTACCCCTCACTACGACCCTGAGTGACTCTCACTCCAGAGGCTCGCCCAGGACCCAGTCATCTTCCTCTAGCAGCAGTAGCAGAAGCAGCAGCTCTAGCAGTAGCAGCGGCAGTCCGTGCTCTGACAGACCGGCCAATTCCACTCGCAGTCAGGTGGGTGTTTAGTTTACTCTTTTGCTGTGACCTAATGTTGCGTCCAGTCCAAGCTCGTGCACTCTATGAGGGCCGTGTCTATAGTCTATTCTCGGTAGTCAACCAATCTCCCAGTTTACGAATACCAATACGTTTAGGTCGGATGGTGGATTGAATGACGCTTGAATATCTACTATATATAACAGATATAAGGGGGCTTGTAAGCTCTTTAGAGCTCGGCCAGAATTCGTTAAGGTGGCGGAAACTTTGAAGGGAGCTCGCGAGTTCTCCTGAACTCGCCCAGAGCTCGCTCAAGTAGCGAAAACTTTGAAGGGAGCTCGCCCAGAATTCGCTCAAGTAGTGGAAACTTTGAAGAGAGCTCGTGAGTTCTCCGGGGTTCGCCCAGAGGTCGCTCAAGTAGCGGAAACTTTGAAGGGAGCTCGCGAGTTCTCTGGCGCTCGCACAGAGCTCGCTCAAGTAGCGGAAACTTTGAAGGGAGCTCGCGAGTTCTCTGGCGCTCGCCCAGAGGTCGCTCAAGTATCCCAGAGCTCGCTCAAGTAGCGGAAACTTTGAAGGGAGCTCGTGAGTTCTCCGGGGTTCGCACAGAGCTCGCTCAAGTGGCGGAAACTTTGAAGGGAGCTCACGAGTTCTCTGGCACTCGCACAGAGCTCACTCAAGTAGCGGAAACTTTGAAGGGAGCTCGCGAGTTCTCTGGCACTCGCCCAGAGGTCGCTCAAGTAGCGGAAACTTTGAAGGGAGCTCGTGAGTTCTCCGGGGTTCGCACAGAGCTCGCTCAAGTAGCGGAAACTTTGAAGGGAGCTCGCGAGTTCTCTGGCGCTCGCCCAGAGGTCGCTCAAGTAGCGGAAACTTTGAAGAGAGCTCGTGAGTTCTCCGGGGTTCGCCCAGAGGTCGCTCAAGTGGCGGAAACACGATTGTAAGTGCTCCTATTTGCCACATTTGTGGTCTGTAAGTGTTGAGACCTCGAGGATTGTTCGCACAAATATACTGTCTTTATTTCTCACTGTTTCATTTGATCGTTTTCAGTTTATTGGTTTCACTGAATTAACGTTTGAATATTCATAATGTAAAGGTCGAAGCAGGAAATCCAAAGCTTGAGTACTAAGTACAGTAAATACATATAACTTAATGTATGTGTAAAAATAAATTAAGACTGCATGACTGATATGTAAGTAGAGAAAATTACAGAAATCTAGCAGAAGCGTTTCTTTTTCACTCGAAACGTTTTTATGGACTGTACTTGTCTGCGAACAGGAGAGAATAACTTTCTCGCGAACTGTTTGAGAACATTTTTTTTAGAAAAGTTTATGGTCACCCACTTCCTCACCTTTGGGATTCGTTATATACTCAGGGCTTCGAAAATACAGTCAACAAAGGCTACCAGAAATTCCTACTTGATGAGTAGTTTTTTATATCCATTCAATTTTAAAAATTCATGTAGTTAAAAAAAAATTAAGTTGAGTTTTAAACACACTATATTAGTATTCTAATATAAGATAGTTAATTTTTTTATTAAAATTATATTTTAAGATGTCACTTGTTTCATATTTATATACCAATATTAAGCACATTGTGGCAACCTTGCTTTATCTTTTTGATACTTTCCAAAGTTAATTTTAACTTTGTATTAAGACCCCAATTCAAAGCGGATAAATTTTAAATTTCTCCTCTAATCTCTGTTGTGACGTGGAGAAATAGGTTGGCCCTGAAGGAACTACAGTAAATACAGTAAGCTAACTCGCAATATTGATCTCTTCTCACTAATACTAAATACTAAATAGAAAGACACCACGTGGCAGCACCTTTTAAACACAAGTTTAGCTGAAGGAACACAAAGGGGTGATTACAATTACTAAATAAGCTAAAGAGAAGGAAACTATTGAGGTATTGTTTTAAACTGAATTTATTTATTTCTGTAAGTGTATGGCTATTTAGGAGTGAAGTAGGTTACACACTGATGTGTTAAATACCCTGTACTCAACATGAGAATGTGTTAGGATAATCACATCTTGCAGCGCGATTGGAAGAATCTAGAACTATGTTCAGCGTGCTGACTGGCCATCCCAATGGGAAGAGACCATTGAGGAGGCCTAGACGCAGATGGGAAGATGCTATTAGAATTAACCTGAAAGGGATAGTGTGTAATGATGTGTAATGGATAGAATTATCTCAAGATAGGGATAGCGTGTAGTGAGGGCTACTGGATAGAACTAACTCAAGATAAGGATAGCGTGTAGTGGGGGCGACTGGATAGAATTATCTAAAGATAGGGATAGCGAGTAGTGGGGGCAACTGGATAGAACTAACTCAAGATAAGGATAGCGTGTAGTGGGGGCGACTGGATAGAATTATCTCAAGATAGGGATAGCGTGTAGTGAGGGCAACTGGATAGAATTATCTCAAGATAGGGATAGCGTGTAGTGAGGGCAACTGGATAGAATTATCTCAAGATAGGGATAGCATGTACTGAGGGTGACTGGATAGAATTATCTCAAGATAGGGATAGCGTGTAGTGAGGGCGACTGGATAGAATTATCTCAAGATAGGGATAGCGTGTAGTGGGGGTGACTGGATAGAACTAACTCAAGATAAGGATAGTTCGCGTATTTTATTCTTGTAAGTGTGGCAAAGAACTTTAGAGTTCCAAAGTATGCCATAGAGTATGTAAGTACTATAAGTAAGTGAGTGGGTGTAAAGCCACATTAAGAACACGTTTGGAAGAACAGTATTTGACATTCAAAATAAATACTATTGCTTTCATACGTCAAGTCATGCTATGAGCAGCTGTCAATTTTGATAAATATTATCAATACCTACACAATAATAATGTATCAATGTATCAATGTTGACATAAAAAAGTGTGTAATTTTTAAAAGGTAATTCATACGAAAATTGGACTGCAGCTAATCACGTTTATGAGATACCTTGTTTTATTGGTTTATTATTAAAGAAGACACGAATATTTTAACGGGCATGACGCGGGAATAAATCTATATATGACTAATCAATGACTCCATATCAACATATATCTCGATTTCTGTGTGTGAAGTCGTCCCTACCTTTATTTAGCGATTCTCGTTAAGATGGGGAGATTCCTAATGACGGCCCTACGTCTACTTGGATCCAATTAAGTTCCGCGGGCGGAGGCGTACGGTGTATTCGCAATACCTGCCGCCCTAGATCTGGTCCGGGAGTTAATGAGAAAATACGGGGGATCCATGCATTTAAATTGGATTTTTAAGAAAGGATTATTGGTTCCCTTTTTTTAAAATAGGACTGTATGGATTCAGTTATCTGGGTAAGTAGACCCTGTAACATTTTATCAATATACCTTAAGACTATTTAAGAAAAGTATTAACACCTCGACGTCCGACTCCTTAGCTCAGCATTAGCGTGTAACCATTTCAAGCTGAGGGTCCCGTGTTCAGTGTCTGTCATTGGTGAAATGCGGGTTTTCACCGTGAATAATTAAAGGCCAGAAGACTGGTTGTTGTGTTTGTACTAGGTTTAAGTTAGTTTATAATTCATGGCTTGATACAGTAAGTCTATTTAAAATGTGCATGTTAAATATATCAAATAAAACTTAAAAATGTAGTGAGTTCTTGGATTGAATACCAGATGTATGTTCTTGTGTGTTTTCCTAAATAGTTTCCACCCTCCACGTAATTGCGAGTCGAGCGTAGAGTCTGTTTGATCACCTCTTATTATACACTAAAACATTATGATCTTGTAAACCCATCTAGCCCCACAGAAAACGCGTAACTTAGGTAAGTACCTACAGTTCGTACCAGACGTATCATATTATATTGAAATAAACTTTTTTTTTAGCACTGCGTCTTACTACCCGTTCGGGATATACGCCTATGTATTAATTACACTAGTGGGTCTAAGGATTGTGAAGATTTAATTGAGAGGAAGTGCACCCGTATCTGCGTGGAAAGATATTGTAAAACCGTTTATGGAAAACCAGCCTCAGCGCACCTGACCGGGAGTGAACCCCGACCTGCCAATCTCCGGCAGTCAATTAAATAAACTATTTCACTGAACCCAATTCCGTTGAAATCGACTGACTAATGCAAAAAATACAATTTTGGTGTAATAGTTGGTGTGTAATTTCGTTTCTAATAAACCGGTTAGTCGTCATTGAGACGGGTTTTTAACAGTTCAAAAGCGAACATTGATTTGTGCTCTCTTACTAAAGCCATTTCAACGTTTATTAAGAGCGTGCATTACATGCCCATTAATTCTTTGCTACAGTAAAGAACTTGCATCACAGACCAATCAACTCTGTGATACTGTTGCCTAGAAATCGTATATTTACACGAATACTATCGCACGAGTATCATTTATGATCAAACATTAATGGAGATAAAGAGTTAATAGAATTTCCTACTACTGAGCATTGTTGAAATATTAAATGATATTTGGATAATAACTGCGTTGAAAAGGTCGTTTTTGACCATTTTAGAATGGCGTTACAGATAAGCCTTGTGCACAAATCTTAATTCTGTCCTAATAAAGACATACTGTGGTTATTAACAAGAAACTTTGTTGCCTAGCAACCATCGTCACTACGGAAAATTTCTAGTAATCATTAAAATACGAATGCACTGCACACATTTCTGGCAAATCGTAGGTGTTTTCTTTTCCCTTTAACGCCCATTATACCTCCCGAGCTGGAAGCTGAGCTGAGCCTGCTATGATGAACGTTCTTAGTAATTCAAAAGCAAACCTTTATATATGCTCTCTTACTAAAGCCATTTCAACGTAAATTAATGAAAACTCATGTTTCAAATGAGAGTTGCAAAGAATTGTTTAATATAATCTTGGGCGCGGAGATAGCAACATAAGCAAGGTGTTCATGTTACCTAAACATACCACAGGAATCAGATTTGTGATCACTCTTGCCACGTTAATCTTATTTATTTCAATCCTAATCCTAAATGTCAGAGGCCTTCTCCCTGACACACCACTCATTTCAGGACTGCGATTGACTCTACACTCTGATGAGGTAAATCCTCACTAATTACCGGGCTGCTTGATGAGGAAATGTGTACGTGGATAATTAAATTGAGTTTGCGGAGTTGATACCGCCTAACACCCTCTGTAATAACTGTTACTCTGGGGACAATATATATTCATATTGGTAGCTAATACAATATAGTAAAACTAGGAGTGGACATAACTGAGCCTTGAATAATATTTTAACACTTGTCATGCTTCAAAATTTAACAATCAGTCATCTTCCAAAAGGAAAAAATTGAATATATTTTCAAAATGGCTTGCAAATTATTAAATATTTCCGGTAATTACTGTTAACTACTGTTTTATTCCTATCTAAAACACATTGATTGTAAATGAATAGATCCAGGAATTACTGTTGACTCCACTATTTCTTCACTGCTCATGTGCCCTATGTATTAATACAGTAAGGCCCCTTTATCCGCAGGTATTACGTTCCTAGATCTACCGCGGTTACTTGAAACCGCGAATAGTACCAAACTATTATATAACGTGATACTCATGTAACAAACATTAATACGGTGAAGTTTGATAGATAAATTATTCACAGTAAAACATTACCAACATTAAATAAAGTACACAATTCTTCTTTTTGTGACGTCACTGATGATGATGATAACGATGATGATAACGATGATGATATGATAGCCCAATGCCCACGATGAGGAGATGAAGTGAGGTGATGGTGTAGGCGTTGTGACTTATAAACAATGATTTGTTTCATTAAAACTAAATAAAATTGGGCAGCGGATACGGGGGCCCCGCTGTAATTAACAATTGTTTATGACCAGATTCTCCTGGTCACGTTCTCTAGTTGTGATTAGAGGAGATCAATAATAACGGATCAATCATCCGTTTTTGAAGAAAAGAAACTTGATCTGTCACAAATAACTCGCACACAAAAATTTTAACCAAAGATAAATAGCCCATCCTTGTGAATAAGTGGTTATTATGATGGAGCACAGGTATAGAGGATCCTAGTTCGATTCCTGTTGGCGATGACGAATATACTTATTATCCGTATATGAATTCGTAATCTCTTTCAGCATCGCATCTTACTACCAATCCGGTTTATATACGCTTTTATACTAATTGCGCTAGTGCGCTATGGATGAGGAAGGTTGAATTTAAAGGAAGTGTACCCGCATTGTTGTATGGGGGAGCACCCTCAATACACTTACCCGGGATCGAACCATGATCTCCCCATCATCAGCAGTCTAGGCTATTGCGAGAGTAGCACCTTAGACAATGCGGCCACTGAAACGAGTGTTCATATTGTTATCGAATAATTAGTATAAATCTATAATTTAGGGGTGTGTACACAGAATTGATCTTACCATCCTAGTTTAAGCTAGTTTGTAAGCTGTATGCTGAGATGTGTGTTTTGATAGTACGATTAAATATTAGAGATGGGTCAAATACTATATTTTTCGAATTCGAATCTTAAAATTTTCATTCAAATCTCGAATCCTCAAGTCCAGGCCCACCAGGTGCTCAAACCGGGACCAGGGGTAAAGCATGGGCCCCCTCTCTTTTTAATATTCGACATCAGTGGCGGTGAAACCTTATTCGTTAAGGGGTGGTTGTAAAAAAAAAGGTGTTTGAAGAGCCTGGGAATCCTTCATTAAATGTCATTAAAATATATACAGTGAGTGGCCTTCTTCTGGAATATTTTAAAAAAAATTAGGTTCTTCAAAAAGCTATTTGGAGTGTCCTTGCCTGGAAAATCTTTCAAAACTAAATGTCTCCTGAAGTTATTTAGAGTGGGCCTCTTCCAGTATATTTTGAAAAAAGCAATGCTCTCAGAAGATATTTTGAATAATATTCTTATAGGGAAATTTTAATGATTGGATGGTTTTATAACTTATTTAAAGTGCTCTACTCCCGAAACACTTTTGAAAATTGGATGCCTCTCTAAGTTATTTAGAGTTTGATAGAAATCCATCTTTTAGCTTTTGGATCGAAAATATAGGAGGGGAGTTGAGATATAAAGGGGGGCAAGTTTATTGTAGGGGAGTAGTTTATTCCAGTCGAGGGGGGAGACAAGTTATTTCTAGAGGGGGAATGCCCCCCTTCCTGTTACTACACCAATTCTTGACTTTGGTTTATGCACCTTTTTAAAAATTTGTTGTCACTTTTACAAAAGAAAAGCAATGTACGAAAATGATTACGTAACTTAACTGAACACTTAGATATTACGCACGTGATGAAGTATTTAAATTGAGCTTGATTTACTGCTAGACTCTCTTTGTATGGTATATTTAGTTTCAGTACAGAAATAATAGACTAAGTGAGATTTACAGAAACTTCTAAATGAAGGACATAACTGTAATGAACCAATAATATAATTGTGACAAATTCCAGTAAGTTCCTCCGAAGGTAACTCCAGCTGGTGGGTGGATAATAGTGTGCTCTTTAGTATAAATAGGCATTTTAAAGATTAGTATTCATATTTTATTTAGTACTTTCTTCATATTCTATATTAAAAAAAAATATTTGTTAATCTGATTTCGAACCGGTACCATTGTACCAATAGTCTTCAACCCCCCCCACCCCACCCCATCACCTCCTCCCTTCGTGGCGGGCCTGCTCGAACTATTTATAAAATGTACGATTCTAGTTAAAGTAAAATTACTTAACATTTAATTTTTAAAACGTTTTGTTATGCTTGTTATCACTGACAAAATGTTAATTTGTTCTGAAATGTATAATACATCATTAACTTCAAAGAGAACACTTTATTTTTAAATTAACTTTATTTTTACAACTTTATTTTGTCCCTTTTTGTTACTCTCCCAACTGCATATAATTCCTTTTACAAATTGCCTAAAAGTGTTATATAAAGTCAAGGTATTCATAATTGTGTTCGAGATACTATTTTGAGATTTTTACGAATCTTGAATCTCTCTAATACCATAGGATTCTAGTGTTGCATCTCAAGTAAATACCCACGGGAAAAGGAGACAGTAGACACCTTATTGAGAGTGAATGGAATATAATTATAAAATTAAGCTTTTAAAAAATCCCTAGCTTCCCGGAACATCTCTAGACATTCATGCCACGGAATGAAAATCCAAAACAGACAAACAAACCAACTGTGGGAAAAAAATAATAATTTACAAGCCACACAATCTAGTTTGGTATCGACGCCTTACTCTCGGTTTAAGGAGCGGTAACCCCACCACCCGGCTCTTCCTCCCACCCCCACCCCAGCCTTCCCTTCAGTCCGTGTGACCTTGTAAAGGGTGGCACTAACACGTATTGAAATATTGATTGTTTCGATCACATGGGCACACATGCTTATCAACTTGAGGCACAGCGGTGACCGGGAAAGGCCCACTTTAACGTATTTGTCCTAGGAAGGTCGACTTCCATACAAAAAGACTGGTTCGTATCGTGGTATTTTAAATGGTTTCTACTACCTGCCTCCCCGTACTACCCATCTCACTATCCTACTGGCCTATCTGCATATTTATACTAGTGGGGGTACGGGTGATCAAAGTAAATTTGTAAGTAAGTTTACCCGCATTTGCATGAATTAAAGATTGGGAGAGCATTAATGTAAAAAAAAAAATCTCATAGTACAACATTCTGGGATTCGAACTAGGATTTCCTCGTCCTTTGTAAAACCCGACTATAATATATTGTCACCTCTTCCCACGTGCCAGCTGGGTATTTATTATTTCCGGTTGTTTATTTTTGTAGTAATTTAAGTACGCTTCTTATTATTTATAAATACTTACAAAAAAACTAGGGGGAAGTTAGATTTGAACGAACACTTGAAGAATGTCGGGTTAAATGGGAGCTTATATCTTTCAGATCACACCTCCCCAACATTGGTAAGACAGAAACTAGGATTAATTTAGATGATAGTTGGTTTATCCAAACACCATCATTAATTTATTTACATTTTTAAGTACCAAAAGTTTAGGGGCCTACTATTAAAAAAAATTCAGAAATCTGCACAGGAAGGTCTACTAAAAAAAAAAGAAGAGTAAACACTAAATTACTTCCTAATAAGTTCTTATATTTATAACAAACTTGGTAAACATATTTTGAAATTGACTATTTTCACGTAGCTTGATGATTTTTGTTAACTTCAAATTTGTTTGAAGTATTTTTGTAACCAAATAGATAGAAAGTAAAATGTTTATGTCTCCGTATTTTTTGATTATTTTGCATCAGGGTATATAATCCTATCTATAGCTTTCTTTGAAATGTAATAAATATACAGTGCTTTTTTATGTTGTTTTGGAAAGTTAAATGTTACTTGATTGTAGTAAGACCAGGATTCGAATTTTCAATCACTAATGCAGTGTTTATGCTAGCTCTTTGAGTCCATAATACAACATCCCTATTTGAATACAACCAATAACAATATTGACATAAACTTTTTAAATTTATACTACGGGAAATTAAATATTTATTTCTACCTCCAAGCGTACAAAGCTATCGTAATGGACACCCCAAAATACAATTAATGAGTTAGAAATTACGGAATATTGATAATTATGATTAAAATAATATTTAGCACCACGTCTTACTACCCGTTTGGTTTATACGCTTTAAGTACTAATTACGCTAATGGATTAGGAATTGGGGAGGTTGAATTAGAGGAAGTGAACCCACATTTGCGTGGAGGGAGAGTGGAAAACCATTTAGGAAAAACCACCCCCAGTTCACCCGACCGAGATTCGAACCTCGATCTCCCCGTCGTCAGCAGTCGAGCTTCAACACGACAAGCGCGTTAGCCAACTACGCCACCGAGGCGGGTAATTATGATTAAAAAATAAGGTATATGTTACTTAACACCTTATAATTTAAGAGCAGCGTTTACCAAACTGTGGTACGGGTACCACTAGTGGTACGTGAAGGATTTCAGGGGACGTGACGCACCAATGAGTTGTATCAGTTGTGCCATACTTTTAATTGTAGCAAGCCCGATAAAGCAATTAACTCAGATTTGGACGTGATGCAGTAGACCGCAAGTCCCACATATAAAGTACAAACAGCTTGTTATCTGCCCACGCCTGTCGACAGGTCAGTAACTCTCCCTCGTCGTCTGTCATCACCGGGCTCCACACAAGGACTGATTGAAGAACACCGCTCTACCGTTTATAGCGCCGTCCATTGTACCACGGGCCTTCTTTATCCCCGTGTCTTGAAATCTAAGAGTCATTCAGTTAGGTTCGCTATAAAAATTACATATAATGATCTTCAAAATAATATCCTAAATTGAAAAAATTGAAAAAATTAATGCCTCTTTAAATAAGTGATTAAATAAATTTGTTGAATAATTTTATGAAAACTTACTGTATTGTTTTACGTGAAAATGAAATAATTTTCGAAGATCGTGTTTGTACAACGTGTATCTTATCTATTGCATTATGTATTACACTTTATTTGTTACATCAGTCACTTTACCTGTAACCGGCTTGAGTATACCGTTGATAGAATATTTATCCTGCTACATACTGTAATATTAGAATAGTTTTTAGTCTATTAGATAAACACTATTAAAGTATTTCTCAAGTAGAATATTAAACTGTTGATGAAAAACTAATCAGGATCCTAAACTGCTCTTACAAAATTAATATTAAAAAAAAAACTTGGTTGATCCATTTTTTGATTCGTTGAAATCTAAGCCATCAATTTTCCATGTGAAAAGGGTAGGTCCAATTTTACCAATGCCATTTTTAGTTGTTGTTGTTGTTGTTGTTGTGATAGTGTTTGAACCCGTCACCATTAGCTCAGTAGACGGCCCCGTTAAGGAGTCTGATGCGCTAAGGCTGAGCTTGTTCGTTCTGTCCAGTCCAATGTTAATGACATTTATTATTAATATATTGGACATCATTTTGTGCAACTATAGATATTTCAAGAAGGAGCAGTGTATCCAGCAACCTGGGAAACTTGGGAAACAGGGAAATGTCAGGGAATTTGAACCACTTTCGGAAATGTTTACGTAGTCACTAAAAAAAATACGCAAATTTTTATACCGTAGTTAAATAACATCTTTCTTCCATTTAATTCTCACCGCGAATCACTTAACATATTTGTTCTGTAGGGACATAATCTCATTTCTCAAAGTGAGCATGTAATTTGCCTGTCATTTTTTCACCCCTCCACCCCGTGTCTTTAGCCAAAGTTGAGTCATGATTATGTGCATGCACAGAAATTAAATGACGTTATTGAAAGAAGAAACTAAAACAAAAAATGAGTCTCACAACAGTTTCAAACTGTTCTGGTCTAAACAGTTTTTTTAAATGTCACAACATGCTTTCACTGAAATGTAACTTAGTTCGTACTACCCAATAGCCCATAGCTTTGGGCTGGAACGGTGAAGTGAGGGGTAGATTTTAACCCCCAAAAATTTAGCTGGTTAAAAAGTATCATTTTTACACCCCCTTTCCCAAAATAGTATAATATAACTTCTAGATAGTGTAAAGATCTTGTAGATGCAGGATACAAGGTTCACACTAGTTAACATGAAACAAAAATATTCTTGGAGCACACATTGAAGGGATTTTAAAAACTCTGATAGTGATACCAGCTACATCAGCTATTTAATGATTGGACGCATAAAAAACTATCTTCGCTCCACGATGAGGCAACGTAGACTAAATCACCTGTGTCTGCTTGATGCATACCCTGAGAGGTTCTACAAACTTGAAATTACAAAACTAGTTAGTTAGTGGTTATATAGCTAGTAACAAATATAGAGCAAAGATGTGTGGAAAACATGTTTTTAATTTTCAGTCAAGCCGCATCGGAACACACCTTTAGTATATACAGGATATTCAGAAACTCACAGCCCAAACTGCACATAGAGCTTGTTTGAACCAAAAGTAATAAAAAATTCCTATACTCGTACACTTATATCCGGAAACCTATGCTAATATCACTAAATTGTGTTCAAAGTTTCGGCGTAAAACGCTGGGAGGGCAAAGCTATTCAAGCATGCGTGTACAACAAGTTGCATAGCAGTTAGGTGCGCGGCATTGCACATATAATGATGGCAAGCACTTTCTTTTATGTAGGACAGTTAATGATGACCCTCAGAACATATTCCTATTTCTATAAGGACTGGTGTATTGTTTACTATTAATAATTGTGGTGTGTTCTGCTGCCGTGTTCCAAGATGTCGAAGTGTGTAGTACCACATGCTTAGCTCCTATGCAACCTGCTGTACACGCATGTTTAAACATCTTTGCTCTCCAGGCATTGTACGCCGAAATTTTGAACACTTTTTAGTGATATTAGCATAGGTTTCCGGATGTAAGTGTACGATTATAGGGATTTTGTATTACTTTTTGTTCAAACAAGCTCTATGTGCAGTTTGTGCTACGAGTTTTCGAACATCCTGTATTTACAAATACTATATATATGCTGGAAAAACATATTGGCTCTGGAAAAGTCAGGCTGGACACACTAAGGAGGTATTCTTCAGAAGCTCATACCTGATCATTAGAACCTGCATGTGCTGATTGGCCATCCCCTCTTCTTCTAAATAGTATTCTCTCTAACCCCTGTTACTACTAATATATAAAAATGAGTTGTTGTTTGTTACTTCTCCACAGATAAAACACCACACCTATTGTTTTGAAATTTCGCGGGGACATAGCTCGGATAACCAGTTAACATATAAGATGATTAAAATATACTTCCACCATTTTTTTTCAAGATGGAATCTACTAAACACTTCTTTTTCACCGTTTTACTCAGCTTATGCTTATAGGATGTTCATTGAACCAACTTTTAAATTCTCTATTTATACATACATATTATAAAACACATTACATGAGAATAACGAGCCATAAACTAATATAAAATAAACTTTGGGGGTTACAATTTTAAGATAAATTATATATGGAGGTATGCAAACACAAATACTCGATTGCCACTTCTCTAATGAACACAATATCGTTCCAATTAAAAAAAAATCTTAGTGGTTTATACAAACATCACGTCTAAATTGTGTTAATCTGTCGGGCTAGCTACTATTAAAAAGTATGTCATGATTGATTTAACTCAGTGCTGCGACACCCCTGAAATTCACACGTATCACTGGGGGTACCCGTACTACAGTTTGGTAAGCCCTGTTATATATTATGATTAGTGCTAGATGATACAGGCTTTATTTTTCAATCACAATTATCTATAAGCTATAGTTTCTAGCTCATGTATTTTATTCTGTGCTGTGCCCTATGATAGATTTGTACGCTTTGAGGTGAAAAATAAAATAAAGCTCTCCCTGCGAAATATTTTAAAATGTTATGCCAATATCATGATTGGTTGTATTCAAAGAGAAATAGTCTCTTTTCGCTTCAGTGAGGTTGCAGAAATACTGCACAAAAGACCGAGCCACTATTTTGCAGAGTAGTTGCAGAATATTGCAGAGATTCAATGGCGTACTCAAAGGTTGGTTACTAAAATATCATTCCTAAGCTAAGTCTGCAGGAGATAGCCACTAGTCAGCCACCACAGAATATAATGTTTGTATGCATTATTTTGTCTTACCTAGACCCTTTCCTTCATTCCCTTTATTTTACTAAAAATCAAAACCTTATATTATATGAAAAAGTATAAATACTTATTTTTGCTATCAGTTCTATTATTTCCACCTACCTCTCTTTTACTTTCTCAACCCCCTTGTAGAGAGGAAGTTGTGTGCTCGTCCAAATAATCACAACTTGTGATTTTGATGGATGACCTCTGAACCCGAAAAAAATGTTTTTGAATTGTCATATATTTGTATGTCTGTCTGTTACTAGGTTGGTTACTTGGTATGAAGGATTTTCATATGATCCCCTCGAGGGTTTTTTGGAATTAAATATCTAACTCAGACATTAGTGTAGTTTATCTGTAACAAAAATATGTGTTTTTTTTCTCTCAAAATTAGCTCTAATTACTTTGCTTAATTTCCAGATATAGGCTCTGTTTAACTTGTAAAAAAAATTGTGCATTTCAAAATGACTTAAGGTTACTATAATTTATTTCAATATTTTAAAAAAAATGCTGATTATAATAAAGAATGGCCTTATATTACTTTGAATATCAACTACTCTAATACGTTGGCATCCCTGGTTATCAATGACTTATTCTAAGAGTCAAGTATTTGAAAGAGAAAACGCACCCGCATTTGTGCGAAGAGAAGATTTAATTAAAAACACTCATATGTAAAATCACACCCAATACACAGTGTTTGTATTCGAACCACAACCTCTCCATCACCGGAACTCCAAACTATTGTTAGCTGGACACTTTTGACAACTTGACTAGATATCTGAGACGGAAAACTTTTCGTTTTGAAAAAATTTAAATAATGTTTTTTCTGGAAACAAATTCCAGCCATTTAAACTAGTTTAAATAAGAAATAAAAGCAATTTTAGTTCTCTCCTTCCACTCACGTAACGACTACAGCGCTTGGTGGTTGAATGTTTCACTTTAAATCGAATCTGCTGAAGACCATATAAGCCTATGTTAGTACTTCACTTTAATAATAAAGACCTTAACGATTACATACATATTTTCATCTCTAAATGTCAATAATTGTTTGAATTATATTTTCAGTTTATCATCAATAAGATAATTAAAATTATTTTACGGGGCCGTACTCGAATTGTGGAATAAAGTATACCCGTCAGCCTGTGCTCATGAGTATAGGAACAACCTGTAATCACATTCAACCCCTAACCTAACCTAACCTAACATAGCATAGCATAACATAACCTAAACTAACCTAACATAACCTAAACTAGCCTAACATAGCTTATACTAACCTAACATAACTTAACTTGAACTAACCTAACATAACATAGCCTAACCTCAATTTTCCATTTTGAACATATTCATTATAAATTTAATGTTTACTCCGCAGTTCGTGTAAGTTCGGATGAGTTGTTCCGCAATTTGTGGGCGCCGTTTTAAAGTTGCCCCCTTACCAACTTTTGCTCCTATCTCCACCCCCTACTTCATCCACCAAAACACAATTTAATAGCTTTATGTATGCATGTAATAGGCTCTAAGTGTCACCTTTTCCAAACCAGTTCATTTCTTCTGTTTATTAGGTCGCAAGCCATCACTGCGGATATTTTTACAAATAGAATTTAACAGAAAAGGTTCATATCCACATATGAGCAGCCGTGAAGGCGTACCCCGTTTCTTGCATCCCCTACTCCGAAACAAAATCACGGCTCCGCTCTTACCACTCTCAGTAATAACCCCCATTGGAAGCTTCCTCATACATGAATAAGTTTCAGTTCATGCAAATGATGATCCGCCATGACTGCAAAGAACTGCTTCACTAGACTAAAAGGCCTTATGTCCTCTACCGGGAGAGAAACTTAACATGATAAAAGGTTCTTCTTTACCCTCGCTCTATTGTTAGACGCAAGTGGAGCGTCTTCAACATTCGCCGCCCCTTGGAATACTTTATAATTAAATAGTTTCCGTAACTTTTACTTATGTCTCATTCTTCCACTCATGACATACTGTGAACTTAAGGTCAAACTGGGAGAAACGGGGTTGGGGGTGAGGAGGGGGGGGGGGTTGAAAAAACCG
>CABFOW010002086.1:0-16542 GCA_902141385.1 Timema californicum | reverse complement strand
ACCCCCCCCCCTCCCCCATATCACGTGTCGTAACGCTACGATATACCCCTCCACCCCTCAAGTGCGTTACGTAATACATGTATGACCTTGAACTAGACCATTGTGCCACTTGAGGACTAGCTGAATTTTTAACTAGACCAGTCCGCCACCTCTTAAATTTTTTAATGAGTAAGTATTTAAAATTGAAATATTATTAAGTATTATGAAATGTAAATAATTACTCATCAAAATGTAAATATCTTAGCAATGCTTAGACTTTAAAGAAGGAAAATTCATTAAATGGTCAAAGTGAGGGGTTTACTTTTAAACCTTATTAAGTTCAATAACTCAAAGTAAAAACAATAAAAGTAACACCTTCTATGATAAAAAGACAAATTGATCTACATGCTAAAAAATAAAACATACAATCATTTTCATATTAGTTTGAAAGATATTTTTGTGCTTTGATAGCAAAGATATTTAGGTTCCATTCATGGTGTGTTGTCTTTAATAGTACAAAAGAACACATAGGTGTGAGCCAAGACAATTTCTCGCCGTTGACTTTACACTTTACATTGTGACGTGACATGACATTGAAATAATATTGACTTCAACAAATTATACCAGGGAAATGTTTTGTTTTATATGTATATGTTTCATGTGGGCGTGCCACAGTTTTACTACCCCTGCCTTGGACCATTCGACCTCCGAAGAGCATGAAAGTATTCCTAATGTATTTCTATGCTTCTCCTCAATACCTAGGCTTATTGACATTTATACCTGGCCCCGAGGTGTAGTGGTCAGTGCACCTGGCTATAGACCTGAGGATCCCATGTTCGATTCCTGGATGGTGCCTTGGGTATTTTTCTCTTAGAGGGAATTAGCCCAACGGTTGCCAGGCATTGGTTGATTAGGTTTAAGTTATGTTTAAGACTCCCATTGGCCCACACCCTCATGTTCACTATCATCACATCAGCTTATTGCGGGTACGTGTAGACAACCTACATAGGTGTACCTTGGTCAACCCTCTGTACCACCAGAGCGGCTAATAGTCTTCACTCAGGGGAATGAAGTAAATGTCTGGTCCCTCCCGGTCAGTAATGTCATACGATAAAAAAAAAAGTCCAGGCCTATGTTTGGATTAAACTGCTTTAGTGGGAATTAATGTTAAAAAAACCTTGTTTTATCTATTTAAGGAGATCCATGAACCTCCTCTTTTAGCAACCCCCAAGTACGTGATCATGTGGGTACGGCCCTGTGGGCACATGGTAGTAATTGTATCATCAAGGTGGTGTCTAAGGAGTTAGACTCGTAATTGCACTTGGTTACCACTGTCGGTGATTTACCTAAAGGAGGGAGAGTGGTTCGAATCCTGGTTGGATGCACCGAGGGTACTTTCCCACATGAGATTATCGCTGAGATCCCCCCCCTCCACCCTCCACGCTATTGAGGCTGAATTTCCTTCAAGTAGCCTCCATCTCTACCCCTTGGGTTTGAGTATTTTTAATAACGACAATTTCAAACGTACATATAAAAGTAGAGGGTCTCTTGAGACAGCACTACAGGCGAACTTCAAACAACTCACTTCTCATCTTCACCGAGATTCTAACTAACACGATCACGACAACACAACTACTCTAAGATCACGCCCACGATCAAGGCTGGCGCAATATACCTCCCTTGGAATTGAGGATTTTCATTTTCACTCCTTCCCACGCACTATTTTTTCTCCGTATTTCATTTTATACGAGCAAAGAAGAATCAGACGGAAAATTATATATTTTTTCCGCTAAAGTAAGGAAACTTGCACACAAACACACACTTCCTCTTTCATTCAGGGTTTGCTACGGTAGCATATTTAAAAAAAATCAAACAAACAGCTCGCAAAAGAAGGAATGGGAATGGAAATTAGGATTTCGTAAATTCTTATCTCTGAAAATAATTTTATTTTCCTTTGAAATGAAAGGAAAAGAAGCGATGATAATTAATATGTGTGGTTTTATAGCCAGAATCAGCTCGCAAAATAAATAAATGAAAGTTGCGATGAATTTGCGCTTAGATACGGTATTTTATATTCGAATGAGAATAAATTACAAAATATAAAGCTCGCACTTAGTTTAAAATTTATATTAACCCTCTAATAATTACTGAAAGGGTGATGTGAGTTTATTTAGTCAGCACTACTAGCTCAAAGTATAAAATTATTTTGCTAAAGGTTATTTGATTTGCAATTTCTAAACGTGAAATTTAATCACGCAATATAAACCACACTTGACTTTGATTACTAGAAAAACTTCAAATGCCCACACAAATATGCTATGATTATTATTGTCTTTGTGTCGACACAAAATAGATCATTAGTGTCTAATCTCTTTGAAAAAAGCTGGTGTTTAGGCGGATTTTTGACCTCCATTAACACTTATGGTGAAGCTGAGGTTGGTTGTTATTGTAATTAGAGGTTAAAAGTTTCACCACGTCCTAGTACACGTTAAGATTATACACACACACACACACACACATATATGCTAATACCACGTCTTACTACCCGTTAAAGTTATACGTTTATGTACTTATTACACTTATAGCTTTAAGGATATGAAAGGTAATATTTAAATGAAGTGCACCCGCATTTGCGGGAGGCAGAGTGGAAAATAATTTTGAAAAAAAAAACACCCTCAGTAAATTTGACTGTGATTCGAACCTAGCTATCCCCGTCATCGACAATCTAGTCTAATGCGAGAGTAGTGTCTTAGGCCATGTGGCTACTGAAGGGGGTTATTCACATATTAATTGAGCTAATGGAGCTTGGGTGAGCACAGTATTGTTGTGAAGAAATGTACCCTCATTGGCGTTGAGGTAGGGTGAAACTATTCAGGAAAAAAACAACTCAGTACTCCCGACCGGAATTCAAACCCTGATCTCCCCATCATCGCCAAATCAGCCCTATATGAAGGCTACGCATTAGACAATGAAACCAAGATGCGGGTGCTATAAAAATAACTATAGCTATTTTCATATATTTATATGTAAATTATGGTGCTGCTATTTTTAACATATAGTCATATTTTGTCTATATCGAGAGCAACCAAATATCTTGTATTTTCAAAAATATTCTTCCTCTATAACTATAAGCACAGTTGGCTGCCCTCACTCGATCCCATGAACGTAGGAATTGCTTTGACAACAGATAAGATAGCGAACAAATCAGAATGAATATCTCAGACCAGCTGGAAGGGCACGTGGTGCAGTACAGCGCTGGGCAGACTCATTCCCACGGGAGCGGTAGCACTCCACGCGCCTCGCTCGGCACGCTTATTATTCTCTCAGACGGATACGTAGGTAACGCCTTTTGGTGCGTAGCCACTGCTGTTAGTGGTGCCATGTAAGGGTGCCGCCTTCTCTAAGGGAAACATCCTCGCATCGCAGCATTTCTCATGGGAGTGGACATTTTTAATCATCAAAACGGTTAAAACAAGCCTCAACTTTCTTCAAATGTTCTGTAATTACCTTGTTAAATTACGTAGGGCCTACTTTATTTGTTTGGGGAAGGTTAGATCTATGTCTCAAACCAGTTACTTTGGTGACATTTTCACATTATTCGCGTGTAGTGTCGTTGAAAATAAGCTTACTACACACCTTTTCGAGTTTAAAAAGAATTAGCAATATCAAAATATCAATTTTTTTTTTGTTCTGTAGGGACATGTCGAGAGCTTTAATTTATATTTGAGTGTTAACCATATTTTTCAATAACAATAACGTGTTTCGATAGATTTCTGGACGTCTGCAACACATCTCAGTTCTCCTACTTAAATGATTACTTGCGAGCACCCTTTTCTTATGCTAGCTTCAATTTATCACATATGAGCGAAGCCTTGTTCGACTAAAAGATGTACACCCGGCAACATAAAAACAGACCCACGATTCACTTTAAACTCTGAATTATGCATTGCCGTATTGACCTGGGTAGCTCAGGGGTGGAGAATAAGACGTGTTAAACCAAACAAAGGTCCTGGGTGCGATTACCGTGTTCATGTGTAAAGCCACGCTTGGTGGGCACGCAGACTAGATATCGGGCTCGTCAAGCCTGCGGGGTTTATACGTCCCTGGGACGGAAAGGGATTTCATGTGACAGGAAAAAGTTGAGAAAGTCTTAAAAAGTCCTTGGAATTTTAAAATATTTCAGGAATTTTCAGGATTAAAAGAAATACTGATATATTTATTTGGCTTTTGTATAAGTACAAAGTGATTCACTCTGGACTGAACACTCATTATGTGGAATAAAGATGAACAGAACGGTTCTTTATTTCATGACAGTCCTACTTTTCATGGGCCCAGGTATGTTTTACATTATTCGAAAGTGACTTTCCAATCGTGGGTTAATTAAGAAAATAGAAGTTCATTCTCGGGTAAATCACCCTGTGTAACTGTAAATGATATTGTCTTTCTGGCGCTCGGAACGTGTTTTAAGGTTATTCGTCCATCAAAATTTTATTGCGTCATTTTAACAAATGTATTTTAATCTATAAATAGCGATTCATTGATTTCAAATCATTACAGCATGAGCTATAAAGAATGGGTCGAACCTCATATTTTATGTTTTTATCGTACCATTGTTAAGGTTGACGTAATTAATGTATGGGGCTGAAATTTAGTAAACTAAGACATTCATATGAGGTGTATGGCGTGTAATAATTATGTTACTAATAATATTATAAATATTTCAATCAAATATTAATATATATTATAACATAAATCATAATATTAGTTTTATAAAGATTTGATATAAATATGTATAATATACATAAATATTTAATTGTATACACTTAATATCTAGTAATAGTTAGCTTCGGCCCCCTACATGAATTACTTTACCTTAACAATGATACGCAAAAATCTCAAAATAGCAGGTTTGACCCCTTATAGATCGTGAACTGAAATGATTTGAAATCATTGAATCAATATTTATAGCTTATAATTATACACTTATTAAAATGATTCAATCAAATGTCGATGATCGCGTGACCTTAACAATATATTCCCTGTTTGTAAGAGAAGATTCATGGTACTTTCTTTTACTGAACCTAACCAATAATAAGCAAATAGTTACTTGAGCTGTGCATACATAAAGGCAAATGTGTGCGCATTTCAGGCCGGTAATAATTCCCTTTGAATTATTGTCTAAAGTTGAGATCCTCTTAACAACTCTGGGTAGTATATTAACCAAGAAAGTAATTCATCCTCGTGGTATAGAGGTCAGTGCAACAGGCTGTGAATCTAAGGGTCCAGGGTTCGGTTCTCGTCTGGCACTTTGAGTATGTTTCTCTTAAGGTGATAGCAATGGTCACAAGAGGTTAATAAATTAGGGTTTAGCTATGTCTAAGACTGCCATTGGCCCACACCTCCATATTAACTATCATCACTTCATTTCATTGCGGGTACGAACTGTAGACAACTCCTTTAGTGTACCCTGGGCACAGACAAATAACTCTCTAATCACTTGAACCATTTTGGCTAAGGTTAAACTTGTGTAGGTTTCATCGTAAAAACATCGCACTTTACACTTTTCAGGTGAGAATGAGCGACTCACTGAGAGACAAAGGTGCCAGATTAGGACATGCAACATAAACTTTACCCATTCTAGGAAAACCACTTGCAGCTGGTGCAAAATTTCCCGCTTTCTCTTTTACTTTTAACTGTATCTGACATTCCTGGGATTCTTACGGTTAGTTGAGAGTTTTAAGTTAGGTTTGAATTCAGTAGAAACTCGACAAAATTAACAATACACTTTATAAACTTCGTATCGTCCAAATATTTCCTTATAAAATTCGGATTAAACATATATTTTTTGCCACTGATTTAAATAATAATTTCTTGGGGAATAGTGGCGGTTTAAAATTATCCAATTATTCGAACTATTCAACTTCTACTGTAATATAGCCAGACACTCAGCCTCCAGGTTAAAATGGTTGCACTTCTTTTGGCAGCTTGAGTCCTTCAACATTAGGTTAGCTATACTCCATTCACGGTAGGAATTACTCTCTGGAAGGTCTTTTTTCCTACCAATATCCTACTATATAATAGATTTCTGGTAGGGAAAAAGACCTTTCAGAAATTAATTCCTACGGTGAACGGACTTTATCACGCAGCACTGGCACTAGTGAAGTCCAGTGTTGAACGACTCAAGCTGGCAAAAAGAGCGCAACAAAACCCCCGTAAGTTTGAGGGTATGTGGCACTGGGCAAGGCTTTGTGCCAACAGAGCGGCTAATAGCCTACACACACACACGAGACCGAAGTGGATGCCATGTCCTTTTCGGTCAAATGCCGTACGCTTAAAAAAATAAAAACAATTAGGGACATTATGGGTACATACTTTTTTTTCTAAGCTTATACATCAAAAGTAATATTAACATATTAAGACCAACAAGCAAACCACATTTTAATAATGAACATAACGACTTTTATTTGTTGCAATATAAAAAATTTAAGAAATGCTTTTTTTTTGTAAACCTTGAAAAAGTCGGGAAAATTCTAAACTTACAAAGAGCATACCCTAAGTCTGTTTTGCCAATGATGAAGTGACGAAGAGGTCCGGGTTCGATTCACGTTCGGGCTTACCGAGGCTGTGTTTTTCATGAATGATTTCCCACTCTCCTTCAGCGCAAATACAGACACACGTCCTCTAAACTTATACCTTCCTCATCCCCACACCATTATCATAGTTTAAGCCTATAGCCCGGTTGGGTTATATATATATATATATATATAGTTTGACGAAGATAAGTAAAGTATGTGTGTAAGGGAGACATTTAAGATAGATCAAGACTGATCATAATACATGAATCAGATGGCAAACAATGTTGGCGGGATACGGTACAAAGATATAAAATATTTGGCCTAGGATAGGCAAAAGGGGAGAGCTGTTGGAAACCTACCACAAAATTGATTACCTGTTGATGTAATATGTTGGTGTATATATATTATAAACACTTTGATGCTGGGAATCGGGTTAAGTGAATAATACAATTACTAAAATAAATGGTCGCCCGGGACACCAACATACATTGTTTGCTATTTGGTTCATGTATTCCAGTCTTGGTCTCTCTTGAATTTCTCTCTTACACTCATACGTTACTTATCTTCGTCAAACTATCAGGTCCCAGTAGATGTCCTACCATGTTAACTCTTGCTGTAAGCCTTTCCAAAGTTTCATTTCTTCATTTACTTTTCTTATCATTTCTGTATTTGATACCATCTCCATGTTCAACATTCTTCTGTAGCACCACATTCCAAATCATTCCTAGTTGCGCCAATGGTCCACGTTTCACATCCTTTAGGAAGAAACTAGCTTCGGTGGTCACGTGGTCTAAGTCGTCACTATTTCAATAGACTAGACTGCCATTGAAGGGGCGATCGGGTTTCGATACCAATCGGATGTACTGAGTTTTTTTTTCTAAACGGGGTTTCCTTTCCTCTTTACACAAATGCGGGTACACTTCCTGTAAATTCAATCTTCCTCATTCCTAACACATTAGAGTAATCAGTAGGCCCTACGTGTGCGTACAACCCGAACGTGTAGTAAGACGTAGTGCTAAAAAAAGAAAGAACATAATATTATAGTGTGCTCTAGTACTTCTGGCTGCACGTGAGTTTAATACTTGTGTGTTGATGTGTGAGTGTATTAAAGAGGTCGCTACTAGTTTTTGTATCGTGTGTAGGAAAGTGGGGGGGGGAGGAACTGAACATGTGGAATGGAGATGATGGGCGCCGCAGCGTATGTGTGGACCGCACAAGAACTGGTATTATAATGTCAGTGACACGAGCCGAGTACTGTCTGCACACTTTCCTTCCGTTCCCTCTCGCTCTCTCTAGAACAGCCCAGCCGTCGTCTGTACTTTGTAGCCTTCCAGTAGCTTTGTTGTGGTTAGGGGGTGGAAGGGGAGATCGTAAAAATAAAAAAAGGTTTATAGTGTGATGCTTGAAACATTAAATATTCACTTGAGACAATTATGCACATAGAAACTTGCAATCTCCATTAAATGTTGTCCTCTAAAATAATAGTTAGACCTACATAATGTCATATTATGTTGGTCTAACTATTTTTTCTGACTGGCTGACCCCATTATCTCACCTTCTCACAAAATCATTCACTCGTCCACCTTAGGAATAAATTAAAGTTAAAATAGACTTATTATTAATGCTTATGTAAGGTATTCTAAACAAACACACTAATCAGTTTGCACCAATAAATGACGATAAGTTTAAAGGAATATTCATTCAGTTGACTAAAAAATGTAAATCGATTACTGGGACCAATATTATTAGTTTCCCTGTCCGATATTTGAACCCTGGTCTACCGCGTCATTGTCAAATATGCTTACTTCGCTCTTCCAAATACTATTTTTTTTTTTAAGTTTTCATTGTTTCTGTTTGATGATTTAGTAGTATTATTATTATTTAGCAACGCGTCTTACTGCCTGTTCGGGTTATACGCTTTGAGTACTAATTACGCTAATTTATTGGGAATTGGGAAGGTTGAATTAGGGAAAGTGAACCCGTATTTGCGTGGAGGGAGAGTAGAAAACCATTTAGGAAACCCCCCCCAGTTCACCCGACCTAGATTCGAACCTAGATCTCCCCGTACCCGGCGGTCGAGCTTAACACGACTAGCACGTTAGCCAACTACGCCACCGAGGCGAGTGTTGATTTAGTAATTTTTACGCCGTATTTTACTTACTATATGGGTTCTCTGAATTAAACTAGAACATAGGGGTCAGCACGAGAAATGGTAAACTGAATTAAATATACCCACATGTTTGTAGAGGGAGAGTGGCAAATCGCTTAGGAAAATATACCCTCCACCCACGTCTCCGTCACTGAAGAATCAGACTAGAGGAATTCGAAGTTTAGCTTCCATGCCCATTGATGCGTAATGATCGTTCATCTATCAAATAACTCCCACATAGATCATGGGTGCCTCCTTCTGAGCTCAGATATCTTTAGAAGTATATAGTCACGTCAGCGTAGGGACCTTAAATTATATCAGGAAACAGGAAAAAAAAATCCAATTAGTAGAGATTCTCAGAGACAGCTAACTTAACATTGCTCTTTTTTTTATTATATTCAAAATATGCAATTCTTACATTTTTTAAAATAACTGGTATGGGGCACCGCACACACTTTATCTTTTTCTTTTATCGTAAAACATCTGGTGTACCCGTTCTTCCAAGAGGAATCTATAAAGTAGCTCTGTTATTTTATATATAAGATAAACCACAGGGAATAGTAACCTAATCTTGAATTGTATTTAAATATTAATCCTTTACTGGTAACAGCGTATAACCCGAGCGGTTAGTAAGACGCGGTGCTAAATATTATTATTGTTATTATTATTATTATTTACTGGTAACTGTGATACACAACGTGAAAGTAGGCTGACTAATAGACAATGTCAAAACAGAGATGTAATGGACATGTTTTAAAAGCTGACATTTCTTTTGAAGATGAAGTTATAGCTTCTCTACACAGTACTTTGAGCTCTGGTCTGCTGTTGCTGATAAGAAGAAAGAAGAGTGTCAAAGCATAAATAATTGGTTCTTAAAGAGTTGAAATTAAATCCAATTAAAAGTATTTTAGTATTTTTACTGCATTCAAACCGTTAAACCTTTTAAGCCTGTTTACACATTTTATCAATTTTGACCTTTTTGCACTTTTTCACCTTTTTACCCTTTTTTCCTCTTTACCTCAAAGTAATAGCCTTTTTTCTCCCATACTACCCTGTTTACCCTTTTTTAACAGTTCTACCACGTTAACTTCTTTTTACCTTTTATACCATTTCTATCCTTGTTTTCCCTTTTTATCTTATTTAGCCATTTTGCTGCTATTTAATAATCTTACAATTTTTATTTCTTTTACTCTTTTAATCTTTATACTTCTTTTAGTCTTATATTTACTATTTATGCTTTTAAACATTTTTACTCTATTTGTTATTTTTAACAATTTTGCAATTTCTACACTTTTGGCCTCATTGCACTTTTTGACTAAATTTGCTTTTCATAATGTCTACATTTCTTTTGGCCTTTTTCCCCTTTACACACTTTTTACACCTTATTTGATTAATTACCCAGCTTAGCCACGGAAAAATATATTAGGGTAAAAAAGATCAAAACGTTATAAAAAGACATAAAAGTTATAATAATAATACCATAAAGGGTAATAAGTATAAAGGTGTAAAATAGTAAGTAAATCTAATCAAATCTTTTAAAAATAAATAGTACAAAAATTAAGGGGAGGGGGGAAAATTGAAATTTAAAATTTTCAGCTTCCAAGTCCACAGTTTTTTTCACCCTAGGCTAACAACACGCCTTGCACAACTGAATGAAATGTAGTAAGTTTATATTATTATTATTATTATTAGCACCGCGTCTTACTACCCGTTCGGGTTATACGCGCTTACGCTAATGTGTAATGGTAGGGTGATTGTGAGATGAAATGAAGGACCTACAGTTTAACGTGGAATCCGAACCACGGTGGAGGCCTGGCATTCCCCACATTCACAAGATGTCAGAGGTGAAGGAAGGGTTTTAGAAAGTAGTAAAGCTTTCTCGCGGCGTTAATAATTTATTTTAGTTTAGTTTTTTATTCATTAAAAATATATATATATATATATATATATAAACAAAATTCCCAAACGTTCACCTGCTCATGCACAGGGGCTAGTAATATTAATATATCAGACCACTGCGTGTGATAGATATCACACAATGTTCATGACAGACAGACAAGATACACATGCTTTTTTTTTAATCACCGCGTCCTACTACTCGTTCATATTATACGCTTATGTACTAACTACCCTAATGGTTTTAGGGATGAGAAAGGTTATATATATATATATATATATATATATATTAGGACGTGTATCTGCAATTTCATGGAGGGAGAGTGGAAAACTATTATATTACTTAATTTAAGTACGGCCCCATAGCTCACCGCTAGATATTACTATTATGATTGTGTGACTTATAAGTGAGGTCACCAAATCCATCCTTTCCTTCAAGGTCCCTGATAGCTGGGCGAGGAGAGAAAAAGAAAATGAGATATTTTTTTAGCACCGCGTCTTACTACGCATTCAGGTTATACGCCTATTACGCTAATGTGTTAGGGAGTAGGAAGGTTTAATTCAGAGGAAGTGCACCGGCATTTGAGTGTAGGAAGAGTGGAAAACCTCCATTAGTACACCCGACTGAGATTGAATCCCGATCTCCCCGTCATCGGCAGTCTAGTCCAACACGAGAGTAGTGCGTTAAGCCACGCGGTCATCGAAGCGGGTAAAAGGAGACAATTAGTGACCTTTGTGACAAGCATTTACTAGTGTTTGAAAACTCTATCGACCCTTATTTTAGAGATATCCGTTATTAATTTCAAACCATCAGTTTTATTATCTAGACTGGCGATTGCTTGGTGTACACAATATTCTTACATTCAAAGATACGCTCAATCGATGAGTGAAATTGGAAGACAAAATAGAACGATCTTTTCTTCTTGACAGTTCCAGGTCAACTGTTGGAGCTTATTCGCAGTCGCAGTCGAAATCATGTATTAATGTTTCCTAAAGAGAAGCACGAAAACAAATTAAATCATGTACTGTCACTACAGGTCAGGGGTGGACCGACATGTTCCCGGGACTTCAAAAATATGACGGCCACTTAACAGACATTGATAAATTCCACCCAAGCTATTATATATTTGTAGGCAGAAGGGGTGAGATTAAGTATTTATATTTTTATTAATAGTATATTTAATCCCAAGGCCATTTCAGCTACATTATCGACTAGATGAAGTATCCGTTACTGCCCAGGCGATTTCTTAAAATAGTTTTCTTTAAATCTTGTCAAAATTTTAAAATTTCAGCTGCTTTGCTTGCGGTATATATTGTGCAATGCTCAGGAAAGACAAACAAGCTTTTCATTTTATTGAAATCGCTTTGTTTCCGACCCGTTTTCTAACGAACTATAAAAAAATTTAATCGAACTTTTAAAATTCCAGTGTATCTGAAATAGTCTCTGCTTTAAGTGTAATAATAAATATATAAATACTTCACCATGTGCTTCAACTTGCAATGAAAATATATCTTCAATAATATTTATGAAATCAACGTATTATAGGGGCCATTATATTATTTTGTAGACCAAAGCCACTTGGAACCTGCCGGTCCTCCCTGATTTTACGTTTGGCTTAAGAAATTGTTAGTAAACATAACCGTGGATAACCCACCTCATTGGCCGCATGGTCTAACGCGATACTATCTTGTTAGACTAGACTGCCCAATATGGGGAGATCGGGGTTAGATCCTGGTCGGGTGTATTGAGGGGGTATTTTCCTGAATTGTTTTGCACTCTCCCTCCACGCAAATGTGGGTGTACTTCCTCTAAATTAAACCTTCTCAATCCATAATATATTAGTGTAACTAGTACATAAGATGCGGTGCTAAAAATGTTTTTACCTTAATTAATGGCATTGTGTATTTTCATAAATTATATATTGTGTGCACTCTCAGACTTAGGGGAATCTTTTTATTAAAATGTAATGAAAACAATAATTATGAATTTATTGGATATCTTAATTTATATTTAAAATAGTTGCGACAGCTCTGGTCGAGCCAGTCCACCGGTTTTCTCCCGGTGTCCTGGTCCACCCCTGCTGCTGGTCACGCAATCACTATAACCATACTGGGTCGTTGCATTATCACTGAAGGAGGATATATAATCATAGCTTCTCGGTGCCGTGGATTGAGTTTGAATCTTGTTCTCACTAAGGAGTCACATTCATCTATATATATTTCTTTATTTTTTTAAAAAATTACTTTTAACACAAGAGCTATTAGCTGCGTAATCTAAAGTGAAAATATCCTTCATATTATTATTATTATTATTACTATTATTATCATTAGGTGACCTGGCGGTACAGGGGTAAGGTGTCAGACTTCTGTGCTGGCTGCCGGGGTTCAATCCTCGGTTCCGGCACAGATTTATCTGATTACCAAACTTCTCCTTCACCTCTGATAGGGTGTCTATTAATCACAACTTGTGAATGTGTGGAATGCCAGGCCTCCACCGTGGTTTGGATTCCACGTTAAACTGTAGGTCCTCCATTTCATCTCACAATCACCCTACCATTACACATTAACGTAAGTGCGTATAACCCGAACGGGTAGTAAGACGCGATGCTAATAATAATAATAATAATATTACGTGGTGATTACCTTAATCTTTACAATGACCTGGCCACTGCTGATTGGTCTTGTGTTTATTCTACTACGGATGTTAATTTGGCTATAATTAATTTTACCAATTTAGTCCAAAGTAAAATCAAAACGCATATTCCTCAGATTACTATTCTTAATTCATCCAAATATCCGAATTGGTTTTCTTCTATTATTATATACTATATTAGGGGAAAAAAAACCACTTTTTTTTCAAAAAGTTTAAACTAACAAATATTGATATCTTCAAATTTTTCTCACGTTCGTAAATTAGTTAAAACAACTTTGATTATAGACAGAGCTAATTGGGTAACTCAATAGGAAATAGTATTAACTGCAAACCCAAATAATTTAGAAAATTTGTTAAAAATAATCGTGTGAATAAAGTATCCCCGTCTAACCAAGGAATTAATGACAGGATTATTGCTGATCCTGTATAAATTGATAATGAGTTTTGGGAGCTACCTTCATTCTGTTTATAATTCATCCCTTCCTGTCTTACCCTGCCCCGTTATTGAAACGAGCGCGCCCTTGTATATTTGCCACATTACACCCTTGGATGTTGCTAGTGCTATAAAAAAATGGAGTTCTTCTAGATGTGCTAGGACAGATGGAATTCCAAGTTTTATTGTTAAAGGCTGTGCCAGCACTTTTAGCCATTTGTTGGCCTATATCTTTAACATTAGCCTGTCAAATGAAATTTTTCCTCTCACATGGACAAAATCTGTCATAACTTTTTATAAAAAAGAGGTAAAAACAAATGTTTGTAATTATAGACAAATTTACCTCTTAAGCACTTTCTCCATGGTATTCGAGAAAATCATACATGAGCATACTTTCCACCACCTTAAAAATAAACATTCAGATAATCAACATGGCTCTATAAAAATAAATCTAATGTCACTAATTTAGTAAAATTTCTTGGGCATATTGTCCCTCAAATCTCTGCCCAAGGTCAGGTTGATGTTATTAATTTTGACCAAAGTAAGGCATTTGACTTATGTCAGCATAGTATTATTCTCTCTAAACTTGGTAATTTTGGACTTTCTCACTTATATATAAAATGGTTCAGCAGTTATTTGCATGAAAGATCATTCACTATTAAAATTGATTCACTCACCTAAAATGCATTTTAGCCTTCTCTTTAATGTGTTTATTGATGACATTGGTAAGTATTTGAACACATCTAATTATTTACTATTTACTCTTTGCTGATGATGTAAAGTTATTTAAAATTATAAAATCACTCGCACGTTGTAAAGCTTTACAAAATGATGTAAATGGTGTTCCACAATGAACTTTTGAAAATGGAATGTCTATTAATAAATCTGAGACCAAATCTATAACTTTTACTAGGAAAACTAATCCTTTCTTTTTTACTTATAAATTGGGCGATGAAAACATAGTTTGCACCCTTTATATTAATGATCTTTGTGTTCTCCTAGATAACAAACTTTATTTCCATTATCATGTGGACCAAGTAATTTCCCAGTCATTAAAATTACTTGGACTTATTAAATTTATTACTTCATCATTTAAGAAAGTTGACAGTTTTTTTATGTCTGTACTACGCCCTGGTTAGATCTAAGTTAGAATATGCTACTGTTGCTTGAAATTCCATTACCTTAACTGACTCTCTTAGGTTGGAAAACGTTCAAAGAAAATTGGTCGCTGCGTGCTATGATAAATACTTTAGTAACCGGATTTATTATGAATATGACAGGATTCAAAACCTCTTAGGGCTCCAAACTCTTTTCCCGCGTGAACTTTATTGTGATGCCCTTTTTGTTTTTTATATTTTCAATAATAAAATTTCTTGCAAATTTGCCCTTGATCATGTAGGCGTTCATGTCCCTTCTCGGGATTCTCGTAATCCAAAATTATTTTTTCTCAATAGCTCTTCTAAGGTAAGCCCTATAGGTCATTGTATCCATAGCGCCAATTATCGATTTGTCGAATTCGACTTTTATAATAAAAGAAAAGCTAAACTCGGAACATTATTAAACGAAATCCCATTTCAATAATTTATCATTTAGAGGTTCTGACTATTATATTCAAACTTACAATATACTGATTTTTTTGGACATATTTTTACTGCTTATAACCATTCTTTAGTCATTCGTTATTATTGCTATTTTTTATTATTATCATTATTAACTACTATTTTTTTCGTAACTATTCAACAGTATATAAAACTATTTAGCTATTATTGCTTATCTTATTTTATCGTGTAATTATATATATGTTTACGGTACTTTTGTACTTTTCAGAGCAGGCCTGTTATAGGTCTTATGACTGTTGGCCAGAACTATAATAAAATAAATAGAAAAAATTGAAATTATTATTATTAGCACCGCGTCTTACTACCCGTTCAGATTATATGCACTTACGCTACTATATAATGGTAGTGTGATTGTAAGATGAAATGAAGGACCTACTAACGTGGAATCCGAACCACGGTGTAGGCCTGGTTGTCCACACATTCACAAGTAGTGATTAGTAGACGCCTTGCCAAACCCTTCCTTCACCTCTGTCAAGACGTGTATTAATCACAAATTGTGAATTTGTGACATGCCAAGCCTTCACCGTGGTTCGGATTCCACGTTAAGCTGTAGATCTTCCCATTAATCTCATAATCACCCTACCATTCCACATTAGCATAAGTGCGTATAACTCGAACTGATAGTAAGACGTGGTGCTGCTACTAATAATAATAATAATAATAATAATAATAATAACACGAAGTTATCTTAAATAAAGTTTGTGTGGAAAGTTAAGGAGAAAACTACAGGAAAATAATATCAATTTATGTTTCCGCTCGAGGGTGATATAATATTTTAAACTAATCAATGTGTATACATAGATGTTAATAGGTTGGTGTGAAGTGGTTTCGGTTGTACGTTTCCCTCTAATGTGACGCTCTTGGGACAATCGCGGCTTTTTATTACTATTATTATTTAGCCGTTCCTTATGAAAGGCTATGAACGGAATAAAGGGCACTCCATCGCCTCTACTCACGATTCAATGGGTGCACCCCATTTTTTCCCTCACCCCTAAAATTGAGTGTGGATTCACATTATTGAGCCAGAATGGATTCAAACAATCAGACGCGATCTCGTTTATTAACCACTTCACTGCTCCATATTGGATTGAGGGTTTACAGGTTTTTTGTTTCACTGTACAGTCAGTGTGGAAAGTACTTATACCACCTGACGGCTCATCAGGACAGTTCGTATTTAATGATGAGGATGGTAGAGTTTAGAAGAAGCCTTGCCGCGTTTGTGTGGAGATGGAGTGGGT
>CABFOW010002085.1:93283-115009 GCA_902141385.1 Timema californicum | reverse complement strand
ATCACATATTCATAGTAGAATTTACGGTCAGTGTCACTCAAGACAAATCTATACAAACATTTTGTGTTTGGATGATGGAAGTTTCATCAAGTCACCATTTTTATTCTTAAAGGAGAATTGTATACGTATTTTTAACTGCTCGTTCGAATAAATTCCGCAATCTTCATTTTATATTTTTTAAATCTACATCTTGATGGCGCCCCTCGAGCCCGGCGCCCGGGGCGGCTGCCCCTGCTGCCCCCCCCCCTCGCTACGGCCCTGGTTGTGAGAGACGTCTTTCAGGACATTTTCAAACAAAATGGCTGTAAACCTCTAAGTTTACAGACGGACAAGGGGACAGAGTTCTCGGTACGTCTAGTCCGGAAATTTCTCAATAAAGAAGGCATGCATTACTACCCCACCCATAATCCGGACATGAAGGCCAGAATCGTGGAACGATTTAATAGAAATCTGATAGGGTGCATGTGGCTCTACCTTACGAAAAATAACACGTATCGCTATGTGGACGTCCTCCAAGATCTGTTCGACGCTTACAATGACGCAAAACATTCAAGTATCAAGATGGTGCTTACAGACGTTTCAGAAACCAATGTGCTCCAAGTCAGAGATAATCTGTACGGCAATCGGAGCTTAAACTCGAATAGTAAGCCAAAACTCAAAGTCGGTGAAATGGTGCGTATTAGCTGTTTGAATAGGGCTACGAGAGCAATTGGAGCAAAGAAATGTTCAAAATCAGCAGTGTCGTGTTGCGAAAACCAGTGGTCTTCAGCTTGACCAATCTTGATGGCTAGAAGGTGAAGGGAACGTTTTATGAACCCGAATTGCAACGCGTACGTCTTCTTGAAACTTTTAAAGTTGATAAAATACTATGTGTCAAGGATAGAGGCGCCAGAAAGAAGGTGTACGTGTAGTGGAAATATTACCCCACCAAGTTTAATTCTTGGATTCCCACCAGTTACGTCAGCGTCTTACTGTGAAGGACCAGTTTTACATAACTTTGCCAAGCGACAGCTCTATGGAGTATTTCCCGAAAAATTTCACCACACAACTACCTTACCATCTTACACTCATCGAAAAATGGGAAGTCGCTCTCACCAAATTCCAATATCCTTGTTCTTTCACCACCGTACCTGAGAGGCAAAATATTGTATGGTAAAACTGGATGGATGCTAGCGGCGTGGAACAAATATTCAAGGATCACATACCTCCTAGAAATTACAGCACTATCTATGTATCTATGAATTGGTCAATGCCCTAAACGTTGTAGAGGCGTTTAAAGGGTATTTTGGAGTTGTATTCAAGTACACAAATACCAACAAAAAAGCGGACGGTGTTTTTTCTTCACCAAATATACAAATGCTGACTCTATCTGGTCAACTAAGTCTACAGCTTGGCTTCGACCCTAAGATTAATCTGATCATCGTACGCCACCAAAATTCTACTAGGCTTGCCCTCGAAAATGAACATAAACACTGATATCGTCGATCCTCAGATCGTGGGTGATTTTGTGGCACCACTTTTACGTATCGTCAGTATCAACAACACAAACTATGTCTACGGCATACATAAGACAGTTAGCTATACTCCGTTGCACTACGTGCCCGTACTTATAGGGGAAATTGAAAGCTGGAAATCAATATAAGAACAGACACTGGTGAACCTGTACCATTCGAGTTTATAAAAGTGTGCTTGAAACTTCATTTTCGACTCTGCTTAACGTTTACTGTCCCTACCAATGATACTACGTCAACCAGGCTGGAACAGGAATATCTTCGGTCTATCACGGTGTTCCCTATCAACGTGGGCATGGAATAGAAGTATTTTCAGAGGCCTTTTCAAGAGCATCGTACCGTTGATGAGAAGTGGTGCTAAAGCCATTGTAAAACAAGCGCTTCGTACGAGTATCGACGTGCTCTCCGTTGTCGCCATTCAGAGTCGTCCTTTCAAAGAGGTTCTACGCCAGCGTGTTGATGAGGCTGGAACAAACCTGAAAGGCAAGGTGGAACAGAAGATCGACACACTGATGACTTTATCAGGCTATAAAGGGCATCGTAAAAAGCACCGACGTCAGTCTTCTGTCGTTGCTCGACGTAAAAAGGTCAAGAAAGAAGTGGTAGATATTTTCAGTGTATATGTTGATTCTACACCCCCAATCCTGCAAGTGTGCCAGCAGTGAACTCAATCTCTTTTCCGACACCATCCAAGCAAACCAGCCTTGAAAGTGGATAATAGAGCAGTACAAACCGGTATCTTCCCTCACCAATGATTCACCCATAGAATTTACCGTTACCGGTCAACGTGAGTTCTATATTGATCTTTCACATATCATGTTCCATCTTGAGGTGGCTATCATGAAACCCGACTGTGGCACTTTCACCAAGGTGGATCAAATCGCTCCCGTCAACAACTAGTTGCAATCACTTTACACACAGGTGGATGAGTTTTTAATCCAAAAACTAGTCTCACCGCCCTGCAACACGTATGCTTATAGATTGTACATTGAGACGCTGTTCAACTACAACAATGAAGTCAAAATAACACATTTTACTTGTGGCCTGTGTTTCGCAGACAGCCCCGGAAACTTTGAGGAGGTTAACGCTGGTAACAAGGAGTTTAAGGATCGTCGCAGTCTCAATGCAAAAAGTAAGACCGCGAATCTTTTGGAGTATCTACACGGTGATGTGTTTAACCAAGAGAAATACCTTTCGAATGGCACTGAACTCAGAGTCAAGTTGGTCCGTTCCAGAGACAGGTTTAGTCTCATGGACGTCCCTGAAATCCCGCATTTTAAGGTAAACATTGTTGAAGCCTGTCTTCTAGTGCGACATGTCAAAGTAGCACCTTCTATACTGTTGGCACATGCCAAAGCATTAAACGTCAGTCCCGCAAAGTATCCCATTACCCGCGTGGAAGTAAAAACACTCACTATTCCTACGGGTGTGCAAGGGAAATCACTGTACAACGTATTCAAGGTACATTTACCAAAACGATGCATAGTGGGATTTGTATCAAAAGCCGCGTTCAATGGAGACGCAACCAAGAACCCCCGTTCAACTTCCAAACTTACGGCATGAACCATTTCTCGTTGTACTAGGATGGGGAACAAGTGCCATTGAAACCACTACAGCCCGATTTTTAAAACGGTAACTATGTAATGTACTATCACACACTGTTTTCTGGAACGGGTATCCATTTCATGAACGAAGGTGGCGACATCACACGGGAAGCCTTCCCTAATAGATACCAACTCATGGCTTTCGATCTCACAACAAATCTGTCCACCCACATGACATCGCATTGGAATTTGACGAGGCATGTTTCTCTGAGCATCGAAGTGAGCTTCTCTAGAGCTCTCACCGAAACCGTCAACTGTATCGTGTACAGGGAGTTCGTCAACATCATCACCATTGACAACGATAGAAACGCCGTGACCGATTTTGGGAGTTTATTATAAGCGACTTCTCGCCCCTTACACTCGTCATTTAAATCATGGAAGTCATTGTAGATTTCCAGAGCGTCATCGATGACAACAAAAGTTTATTGGCAAGTAACTGAGTGTTTTATCTTTATGCGGAACAATACTTCAGCATTGGGTGTTAAAACCCCCTTACGGCATCAAGGAAATTTCTGCCGCTGCTAAAAAGTAAGCTAACTATATCGTAAACAAACTGTACGGTATTCCTTGAGATAGCGGTGATGTGGATTAGTTTACTCGAATACCTCATATTCCGTTGCCACATGGCGTGCAGAACCCGTCTATGTCAGACGCACATCATAAGTCGTGCGCTAAAATAAAACTCGTGGTTCCGTTCTGTACGATCGGGTGTTTTCCCTGATGATTAATTACCTGCAAGAATAGCTTGACCTGCCGCTCTCATCATTAACACAGATACACACACCAAGCCTGGAAAGCATTGGGTTGCCATCTTTATAGACAAGAGCGGTGTGGGAGAATAGTTTGACAGTTATGGTTTTCTACCCCATATAAACTCAAATCTGGTATTTATACTAAAAAACCTTTCCTGCATGTCTCTTAACACTATACAACGTCAAAGAATAGGCTCAGACGTTTGCGGACATTACTGTTTCATTTACCTTCTATATCGTGCCCAGAACATTCCGATGAAAGCTTTCCTAGCCCTATTCTCACCCACCAATCATACAGGTAACGACGCTAAGGTGGTGAAATATTTAAACACATTTCTAAAGACGCTAGGGTTCTGCCACCCCTCAAGAGGCTGCGTCCAATCAGCGTGCGCCTATAAAAGGGGCGTCCCGACTGCGTGCCGGTTATAATCACGATAGTCGTTCAAGCGATCAAACATCATGGATGGTCAAGACGTTTGCACCCGCCAAGCAAAGCCATTGAATCCGCTCGTCATCACCAGTATTTTCAACCCTTTGTTTCCGCTGGATGAAGTTGACGCTAAATGAGTCATTGTTAGCATGAGTGTCAAGAACAACTTTACGCCCTATGTACGGCTAGAAAAATGTGGAGGGAACTGTCCCGTATTTAATTGTGCATACAGAGTGGCAAGAACTGGGCAACTACAAGTTGGTCATATCAAATTTTTTCAGCAAGACGCAGCCTTCTTAGAAGATTAGTCTGACTAATCATTAAATCTCTCTGAGACGAATGTACGGTGACTGTATGATTGTCATCAGTGTGAAACAAGACGCTGGACTAAAACGGATCGCCTATCTAGCACCTAGCTGGACGCGTCTTTGTGTGGTATGGGATTTTATCGACGTCACCGTCGACCAACGAGATATGTAGTCGACACCCGTTGCACGATATCGCAACGATTTAATCAACACACTCGTCGTGGATGTTTGCGACACGTTAACAGAATCAGTGAATGTCATCGATCTCGTACAGCCTACGGTAGAAACACATATCTTACATCACACTATACACGTCAAATCATCGGTTTGACCTATTACATGCTGGATTGTGAACTAAAAAACATTTTACTAACACATCTAAGGGAAACCGTAGGAAAACCTATGAACGAATATAGGCGTCATTCCTGTAAAAGTGTATAATAAATAGTATGTATGTCTCTGAAACCGTCAATATATAATAAATATGTTTATTTTATATCGTGTTTTATTCACGAAAAACCTGTTTTTTACACGTAGGATAATCAGATATGAGTATCGACTGGTCGAGCCACCAAACTGTTCCCAAGCATGACCTCTCACAGTTTCAAGGGCATAATCTATTTCTGTCTTGACCTGTCTTGTCGAGCCGCCAAATTGTCACCAGGTATTAGTCAACAGGAAAAACCCATTGCGACATCATTCGTGGTCGTGATCTATTCCTGTCTCGACTCGTCTTGTTGAGTCGCCAAACTGGCGCCAAGGTTGCAATGATGACACCGGGAAAACCCCACTACCACATAGATGTGGCAAGGAGGAGGGGAAGGATTGCGATAGGGAACCAATGTTCACACCCTACGCTAAACGGCCTTTGAGATAGGATGCTCCTGCATGTTCTCCCCCTCAGTAATGATGCCGACATTTTATGGGAGGAGTGCCAGAGACTTCACACTCCCCAAAAACTCCCACGTCATTCCCATCCATTTCGATCCAATTGGCACATATTACAAACTAATGGGAACACATAAAAACCAATGGGCCCACATAAAATCCAACGGACACACATACACCACCGATAACCCCAAGATGTAGGTGGGGGAAATAACGGTAAATCAACCTAATGTGAAAAGTAAGTCAATTGACATCACAATACACACTCTCTCCAGATCAGGATCAAAGGTCAAATTGCCGTGAACGGTCCATCCATCTACTCTCCTCGTCACCAATAAACCAAACTAAACGAGATATATGTCTTTGTCCACGTGCCTGCCAGTGTGGGTACTCGAATTCTGGCTGGGTGTATCGATATATTTATTTCTAGATATTTTTCCCNACGGAAACACAGGTACATTTACTCTAAACCCCATATTCATTGTGCCTACCTCATTAAAGGCTTTTTAATCGCATCCTACTTACACTGATGGGGTCCCAGGGAGGAGTAAGGTATTTTTAGAGGAAATTTACCCACATTTGCGTGGAGAGAAGATGGAAAACCCTTTAGAAAATAACATTCTCAGTACAACCAGCTGGGATTCGAACCCTGACCTCTCCATCCTCATCAAACCAGACTAAATGAACTTGACGATTGGACGGGGCAGTCTACCAATCAGAGGGTAAAATAAATTTGCCTGATACAGGAAGTATATGGCGGTGCTATTGGCAAACCTGCCCTACATGTGCGTGACAATTATGTTTATAGTTTAGCTCGTAGAGATCTGCGTCTAGCCTTATTTTATTAAGTCAACACTTGCTCGGTTTCTTTTTGTCCGTAACACTTTGGTGCAACTTGGGGAGGTAAACATTAGCTTCGCAAACAAGTTTCGCAGCCGGTGTAACTAAAATATTACAATCAGTGAAGCTTCTGTTTATATGCGTCTGTTCCAGGTGAAAGATACTGTTTATAGAGAGGGATAATGTTATGTAGTCTACAGGCCACCCGGTGTATTCAGGGGGGAGACCGTAGCCCGCACCTCATCCCAGAGGTGTAATAAAATAATGTGTTTTAATTTTTTCAAATGTATAGGCTAATAAATTTTGGAGTTTTATAAAATTCATAACAGCTGCAATCCCAATTATTTTTCAAAAACAACCTTAAAATGTTTATAAAGAAGGATTTAATGTTAAAAAAAACTCATTGAAATTTAAATTGGCGGACTTAACACCAAGACACTTCAGTTGGCAATCTTCCCTACCCCCTTTATAAAATCTAGGTACGGTAATTATAACAATTTATGGTATTTATTTATTTTTATTAACTTTGTAAAAATAAATAACCTAGCAAAAATATTTATTATATTATTTTTTTTCTTTTAATTCGGTATCCGCAGGAGTTTAGGATAGTTGGTGTTCGGTGTGGGGCTGGTTTAGTTTGTGAATACATTTTTGGTATCAAAGATCTCAATAAATGTTTTATAGATCACCATCGAATACTAGGTGAGTGTAGGGTTACGAGGGAAGATGTTTCTTAACCAGTTCCTCAATCTCTACAGGGTAAAAACTGTGCTCAGCAACGAGGGAATTTTTTTGATTGATTATCACAATTTTTTAATATCCATTACTTTTTCCAGCTCATGGCCTGGGTCAGTTTTTCATTCAAGCCATATTATTTCCACTACCGGCGTGCTAGGCCTGCCTTAGCTTTGTCTCATTACGTACATACATACAGTACATACCTAATCACGCCATTCCCTTAAGGGGTAGGCAAGAAACTGTAAATACAGCTCAAAAAACAGCTCCGTACTTAATCCATCCTCATTAACGTTCCCCACACTTCCCTATCCTCGCATACTCCCTTCCCTTCGACAACATCCATATACCGAGTCATACATGCTCTTTTATTCTTAAAACTCTTAATGTTTCTCTTTTACACACATTCGTCTACAATATTTATCCACGTCTTAAATGACCTACCCCTTCTTTTGGTCCATACACTCTACCTTCATATATTTATTTCTTCACTCGATCCATATTCATCTTCTCAACATGCCCAAACAAACGAAAGACACTTATTTCACATTGACCTAATGGATTTCCTTTCAAACCGCACTGCTCCACCACCCATTCATTACTGACCTTGTCCATTTGAGTTATAAAATGTTGCTTATTTTATATTTAATAAACCGGCATATCTGTAATCAGTTAGACAAATAGTTTGTTAAATTATTTCGTTTAAAACTAAGTTTACTAATAACTTGCTTTAGTGGTTTGAGATGAGAAAGATAGTTTAGAGAAAGGGCACCCAAAATAGTGTGTATAGAGGGATGGGAAAAATAAAGTGATAGATCACGTGTGGATAGCCATTCCGCAGTGTTGAGATTTGAATCTCGGCCTCCCCAGCCACCTGCAATCAAGTATATCTCAAGCTTGATGCCTTAGAACACTGGACCACCAGATACGGGTGTGCCTCAATGTACCTGGCAAAGAAGGAAGTGCTCAGCGGGCACCCCAGGATCCTTGAGGAACTCCTCCAGCAAGTGAAGGATATCCTTCACTACCTGCGGCTTCAGGAGTTCTGTCCTTGAGGTCTGCGGACAGCAAATCCAGAAGACAAACTTGTACTGATAATATGATGGCAGTTGTCACTAAATAACTACAATAATGTCCTTTCATCAATACTTACTGAATCTAGAAGATAAACTTGTACTGATAATATGATGAAAACTGTCACTAAATAACTACAGTAATGTCCTTTTATCAATACCTAGTGGATCCAGAAGATAAACTTGTACTGATAATATGATGAAAACTGTCACTAAATAACTACAGTAATGTCCTTTTACTAATACCTAGTGGATCCAGAAGATAAACTTGTACTGATAATATGATGGCAACTTTCACTAAATAACTACAATACAATCTAAATTTGATTAATATGAATTCAAAATGAATTCATATTAATCAAATTTAGATTTTCACAAATAATTTTATCTTTGCAAGTTATTGGTTAATTTATAATCAATTCAATTATGAACACATAATTCTTAATGTATGTACTATAAACTCATTATTCTTTTTTTGACTCCTACCTCACTAAAATTGTTACATATAATACTAATATTATATTTATTTTAGTTGACTATTTAATGTGGAACAAATTTACAAATTTTAAGTTAGTTGAATATAACATTTAAGTTATCGTTCCTTATACTCAATCATAATGGTTTAAGGTAATTCATGTTGGAAAAGGGGCCCAACATTGTATCTGCTTGTCCCTTAAACATGTTAATTCATGGATACAATAGCGCCCAATGCTGTGTTTACCCTCCCCCACCCTCCTAAACATGTTCATTCTAGACATAAAGGAGCTTAACGTTATGTCTGGTCTCCCCACCTCCAAACGTGTTCATTCCTAGGTAAAAGGGGTCCAATATTCTGTATCCCTCCTTTTCCCCTAAACGTGTTCACACCTAGGTAAAAGGGGCCCAATATTCTGTCCACTCCCTTCCCCTTAATCATGTTCATTCCTAGGTAAAAGGAACCTAATATTATGTCTACGGTACCTCCCTCCTTAAATATGTTTATTCGTGGGTAAAATAGGCTTAACATTATGCCTGCTCCTTCTCCCATTAACACGTTCATTTCTAGTTAGAATATTATTTCTGTTCCCTCTGTTTAGACATGTTCATTTATGAAATGATAGAAAGTGTACAATATAATGTCCTCAAACATATTGTTAATTCCTCTGGAAAATAGGCTCATTATTCTGATTGCTCTTCTCTATTTTAGTTTATGGGTGAATAAATGGGACCCAAACCTTGTCTTACCACTCCCCTCCAACGATCTTTTAAATATATGTTTGCGCTCGTAGGAACAGAGGTCGGGGCTTGAATACCAGCCGGGTGTACTGAGTTGTTGTTTTTCAAAATGTTTTTTTACTCACTTTCTTCGCACAAATTCGGGGTATATTTCTTTTAAATTATACCTTCATTATCTCTACTCCACTAGCGTGATTAATGTATATGCGTGTGCCCAAAACTGATAGTGGGACAAAGTTAAAGAAAATAAAGTATATATATGAATATTCAAATGTATAGCACTAAACTTTTATGCGTACTCACTATAACAATGAAACTGGCCCATTCTATTCAAGTTTAGGTAAGTATTGTCATGTATTTAGTGTGGCACCGTACTTGAGGCGTACTCACTCTGGCTATGAAACCCGGGTCTTTTTGTCACAAATTCTTGTAGGTTCAAGAGAAACAGAGGCAGGATACTGTCCCTTACTTTGAGCCGGAAGTCGAAAGCTCGAACTTTACCGACTGCACTAAGAAAAGTATTTATATATACAGTAGCCCCATGGCTTCTTTGGTGATGACTGACAGCTCACAGCTGACAGTTGACAGCTTTAAAAAGTTACCAGACCAAATTACGTATCCCTACGCCGAACCAGATGATCTACAAAAACATGTGTTTAGCAGCTGTCACTTTTGACAGTCAAAATTTAGGCATATACCTAAATGTTGACTGTCAAAAATCAGCTGTGGGATGTCAGTCAGCACCAAAGAAGCCATGGGGCTACTGTAGGCCTAATATAACTTCCATGAACTATCTTGCCGACGTCAGAGCTAGGTCATAGGCTATCACCCAAACAAAAGCTAAGCGTGCCTTTTAAGTTTAATTTGACCTTTCATACAACTGACTATAACTTAAGTACATTTGATTTATCTTCAACTTTTAACTTGCATTATTTTCCATACACTGGGCCTTCCTATCCATCCGAGCTGTCTGGATATTTCCACTAGTGCGGTAGGAAGGATGGTAAAATTTAGAGGAAATGTACCCAGACTCACGTGGATAGATAGTGAAAAGTACTTTTACTAACATATCACCTCAGCACACCCGGTTGGGATTTGAACACCGAACTCCCCTCCCCCAACCACCACTGCCAAACCAAACCAAATGATATAAGGACCCCCCTATGTCCGCGTGCACACTGGTGTGGTTTTGAGATTTTTGGGTTTCACAAAATCTTTCCTTTGAAACATTTGATCTCAGAAAACGTAGCTTGCAGCATTAGTTTTTAGTACAGACTGTACTAATTGGTTCAATCCAAAATATATTTTATCACCGCCACGTCTTAGTACCTTCTGCTCATAATTACTCTAATGAATCAGTGCAGGGAAGCGTAAGCATTTATAGGCAATCTACCCGCATTTACGTGGAAAAAGAATGGGGAACCCTTAAGTAAAAACTACCCTCAGTATACCCAACTGGTATTAGAATTCCAATACCCTCATTTTCAGCAAGCCAATTTAACACTAAAATGACGCCTTAGACCTTTCGGGCACTTAAGCGGGTGATCCCTAAATAAAGCTATACTTTAGAACCTATATAATTTTTACTTGGTTGAATTTTTTGTTTGGACAGTGCACAAATATTTCATCAGTGATCACGTGGTTTGAGACGTCACTCTCGCATAGGACAGGCTTTCCGTTGACAGAGGAGGAGGTTTAAATCCCAGCTGGGTGTAATGAGAATGGGTTTTTTTTCTAAATGGTTTATCACCTACCTCCACGTAAATGTGAGGTACATTTTCTTGACATTCTATTTTCCTCATCCCTACTTCATTAGTGTAGACCTAGATAATTAACAGTGGAGATCCCAGATGAGTAGTAGCCTAAGATACTGTGGATCACCAAGAAGATAAGTGAAACCGAGGGAGATATTTCTATTTTAAGGAAACTTAATATATCTAGCTTTAAGAACTCTTACCTCCATATTAAATGGCCAAACACTGCAACATAACCTCAGTTACACTATTTTCTTGAACTTATTTATTTGTTGAGATTGCGATAGATTTCAAATATGGCAAAACTATTAAATTTTGATGTCAAAACGAAGCTGACTCAGTTAAACTAATTGACATTTTACCAGTTACGATTTATCACTTGGACACTAATATTAGTTTTATTAAATCATTTATATAACACCATAGAGAACATAATTAATAGAATGTTCTCCATGCGATACACGATTTTGAGCAATTCGTATTAAATCACACAATTAATTGACTCATAGCTAAATGGTACTTGGTAATAGCTCCAGGTCACACAATTTAGAGACTACAGAGTTTAATCTTTATTTTACAACTAGAAGTCCCACAAATTTAAAATACACTGCTTAGTTTTGGTTTGTCAGCCATAAGTCACACAATTTACAAATAACCACACGTCTTAATGTCACCTAAAGTCACACGACATCGAGACTAACACCAGTTTATTCTATATTTTTAAACCAAAATGTATACAATTGACAAATAAGAAAAAAGAAGATATATTTGATGTCAGCTTGAAGTCACACAACTTCGAGACTAATACTAGTTTAATCTTTATTTGTGGGCCAAAATTCACACAATTTACAGATAACCCCAAGTTTATTTTTGATCTCAGCTTGAGCCTTGAAGTTACACAACTTTGAAACTGGGTTCGTATTTTTATTTGACAGCCAATACAAATAGGCACAAATTATTTCTGGTACATACAAAGGTCACTAGATTAAAGAGGACTAGGATACTTTAATATTTATGTTTTTCATACCCTTGGTATAACCTGTAATGTATCAAGCCTACCTTGCACTATTCTGCCATGGTAAAGCTTATAAAATAGATACATACTATAATCTGTCAAGATAAATCCGCTACCATTCATGCTAAATAGAGTGTACATTACATGCTATTATTCCTGATGTTAAGTTAATGATTAATTCGAACCTTCAAAGGTAAATATATTTAGGTGGCATGAATAAATTTAAAGAAACCATAATTGTAGTTACGATAGAAAAAAAACTAGTCTTCAGATTAGTGTAGTAATAATTATTATTGTATATATATACATATAATATGTATATATATATTAATAATTATAATCTTGTGAAATCGGTGACCTGGTGGTCTAGGGGTAAGGTGTCAGACTTCTATGCTGGCGGCCGGGGCTCAATCCTCGGTCCTGGCAGATTTATCTGATTACCAAACCCTTCCTTCACCTCTGACAAGACATCTTGTGAATGTGAGGAATGCCAGGCCTCCACCGTGGTTCGGATTCCACGTTAAACTGTAGGTCCTTCATTTCATCTCACAATCACCCTACCATTACACATTAGCGTAAGTGCGTATAACCCGAACGGTTAGTAAGACGCGGTGCTAATAATAATAATAATAATAATAATAATAATCTTATGAAATCCACTCTCAAGCTTTAAGGATGATGAAGTGTCAGAACTTTTTACATAAATTGAACTGTTGTCTCAAAATAGCAGATTCTGTAAGTAAAAATATATATATTTTTTAATTTGATCAAATTGACGTTCTAATTAAAGGATATAAATTAGTAGGTATCTTAAAACCTATTAATTTTAAATAGAGGATATTTTGTTGTTGGCCGACTTGACTTGCTATTTATATGATCTTGTAAAGATTACAATATGATCGCCTTAGTATCTAACAATTTTAAGATTTATTATTACATTTAAAAAATACATTTTTATATAGCCACTTGTAATTATTTATTTTCTTTTGGTCTTACTGTTTAAATATTTTAAATGTCTTTCAAACACGTGGTGGTAGCCTAAGAAAAATAAAATAAAGTGCCTACATAACTTTTGCTCACTCATCCTTAGCAGGGTTGCAATGGCTCCTTTCGGGGGAGGTGTTGTAGGCTGATATGGAAGGGGGGAGGGGACGCGCGTAGACTGGTAGGTAGAGAAATAAATTCACCTGCGCTACAATTATCTCACAGCGTAGACGAAATCTTGGGATGATCTTGTAGAGAACAATATATACAAAAAACACAACACTTTCTCATACCAAATGAAAAAATAAAGGAAAACAATAATAACCTTAACCAAAATGTCAACCCGTGGCATACCTTTATAAATACAGTACTAAAATTTAGGGCTGTGCAGGATTCCGAACTTCAGGAAATTGGTTGTTCCCGAAACTTCAGCGGGAAAAAATACTTCCTGGAATTTTTTAGGGAAAAAATATTAAATTAGCAACAATTAATTAATCAGTCAACCAATGTCACGTTTGTATTTAATTTTCATTTAAATATTAATTTATTAAATTTAAATTAACCTTATTTTCCGTTGATTAGATGGACACTCGAAAAACTTCAGTCGCTGTTATTTTATGTACAATGTACCTTGCAAAACAACTGAGTGATATTAAATAACATAGCCACACTACATAATATAAGTGAGGGAAATACCTATCCCTGAATAGATTTAAGGCAACAGGACAACATATTTTTGGGCAAATTAATGTTAAAAATTGTTTTTAAATATCAAGCTATACACGAAATACACCTTACCCAAACTATTTGCATAAAGACAAGTATGTTAAGTAAATGTTATTAATTGGAATGACATCCATTTACCTTTCTATCATAGATAATAATAGTTGGATAAACTAATATTTTTGGAGTTCAACGGCGCTTTTTGTGAGAGCTTTAGTAACTAAAATGCAAGAGGAAGTTAACTAGTCAGACTGGCTCATTTAATATTTTTTTTTTGAGTTTCTGGTGAACCATATTGTGGCTCAATTTTATTTATTAATTTTATTTTTTGAAAATTTTGATGTTTAAGTCAATCTTAAAACTTATTTTAAGAGTTTATTAATATTTATTACAATGAAACTTGATTAAAAAACAATAATTATAATAATTGCATCAGGACCCGTTTTTTTTAAAAAAATTTACATTACAACAAAAACCTCACTTAACACTTGTTGGACAAAATATTTAGTTTTTATATGGAAAACTTACAATTTTAAAATAGATTAATATAAAAATTTCTATTGTGCATACATTTTTCCTTTTTTTTTACAATGTCACAAAATTTAAATTGATTGTTCATAACTAAAACTGCAACCAAATCGGAGTTTTTGTCCCTTTTCCTGAAACTATAAAAAAATATGTTTGATATTTACAATTACATTTAACTTAATTGGAACTATCGGATTTTTTTTTTGAAAGAATGGGGAGGTAAGCTTAGATTAACATTATAAATTTGAAACATAAATATAAGCCTACAGTGCAAAATTGTTTTAAATCCCCCCTCCCCCTTTTCCGTTCCTTTCCCGCGGGAAATCATTGTTTACCAGCAGAAAATTTTCTAAAGTCAAAATCACCACACAGAACTACTTAAATTGTCTTGAAAGTTGAGAGTTTTGTGAAGTCAAGATCTTGAGTTGGGAAGTTCTAGAATTACTCCGTACAATACCACAGTACTTTCAACAATTAAAGTTATTTACAGCAGACTTGTACAGACAAATTTTAGATTTCTCAACTTTCGATCCCTACTCTTCAAAAGTTCCCAACTTCATATCTCATCACACAGTGAAAGGAGATACCTTCAGTGTAGTAAGTTGTATATAAAGATTAGTTAATCAAGTCGGTTAGTAACACAGTGCCGTTGTCACTGTCTACTTGTTTTAAGGCTACTACTACTACTACTACTACTACTACTATACATTAGTAGCCTTAAGAAGATTAGATTATGATTTAAGTTGAGCACTTAATAAAGCCTGGAGTTTCTACGAGCCTAACCTTGTTAGCTTTTGTAACACTATGGAATTAATCGCCCCGCTTTGGGTGTCGATTGAAACACTACGGATTAATTCCCTGATATAATAATGCTGTAATGATGTTTAGGTTGTCTATAGCTCCGTGGTCGAGCACTAATTAGAACGGTATAATTAATAAATGTAAGAAAGAGAACTGTTGATGGCTGTTTATTCACACACGATTTATTTAAATGACATCTGTTAATCACTTATACAAACTCCAATTAAATGCTTTATATCACTGCACACTTGTGATATCAATGTAAGTTATTTTATACTGTGTTAGATTGTGACTGCCAGTGTGTGTCTCTGACTGACTTGTGCGTGGGCGGAGATTCCGGTTGTAGATGTTTGGATCCTGGATGCCTGGCTGATACGCACAAACGGTTTATATATGACATACCCCTTGCATCTTTCTCCCCTCGTCAACAGTGTAAAAACCAACCAACAGAAATAGTCCCGGTGACAGGTGGTGTGAAGGCTAGCTTCTTATTGGTATAGGGAATTGGCGTATTTGCCAAATATTGCGGAGTTGTTCCTTTTAACAGGAAATAGCGCAGTTGTTCTTTTAACAGGAAATATGGTATAAAAATATATTTTAAAGGTGTAATTACTTTCACATTATTTTTGAGAAGCGCGTGTTTCTTCATGGATGAATCTTAAAAGGATACTCTACATATATTACTTTAAAGAAAAATTACCTTCATCCACGACTTTTTATATATTTTTGATTGATCCGAATCAATATCATTACACTTTCCTGCATGAAATGATGGGGAATGTTAAAACACGTATAACTTTTGGTTTGAAAAATATATAATAATTAACAAATAACTTTAAAAATACTGTTGCCTATAACCTAGATTCGGGGCTAAAATATCACCTCAAATTTGATTACTTTCCTGAGGAAATAACCTCCTGACATACCTGATGGCCCGGGATACAAGTTCGATGGGGTTCCAAACAAAGCACCAACTTTACTTAACAGCCTGGGCGTAATAGTGAAGTTTCTAAGCATAACAATCGTTCATTTTTTTATACTTGCAAGGAATTTAACAAATTTGAGTTGCAAAATGTTTCCTGGGCACCTTGTTTTAAGATATAGGGACATCACTTGGCCACCATGTTCACCAGACTTAACAATCCTGGATTTTTTCTTGTGGGGCATGTTCAAGAGTCATGTTTACATGACTCGCCCAAGAAGAATTCAGGAATTTGGAGCTGAAGCAATTCAAGACGCGCATATAACATTGTTTGGCATACATGTTGTCCATATTAATGGCATTGTTTTTAAACAATGAATGATTTAAGGGTATGTAGACAGTTGTCAATCTTTTGTTGTTGATTTAAGTTTAATTTGAAGCATTTAGTAGTTAAATAAGTAAAGATACAATGATATTAAATGTGTCAACACTTTCTGCTCCATCCTTTACAAACGTGAGTCTAGAAACGATTTGTTTTAGTTATTTAAGATTTTCTTCAAATATGGATTGTTAGTGAGGGATCTATTGAATGGCCTGCTTCAAAATCAGATTTGAACCCTTTAGATTATTATCTCTGGGCACATTTAAAGTCCATTATTTACTCAAATATTTTGCCTGATGCTTAGGTTTTAAAGATCGGGCCATAAATAGATTTGATAAAATACGTAATACCCAAGGTGTAGGCCTACTTAACAGAAAACGACCGAGCATGGAACGCAGGCTCTGAGGGTGAATCAAAGCAGCACACAATTTTTGTAACAAAATGTTTTGTCTTGTATTTTGTTTGTTTTTGTTCAATTTTGTTTTGTTTAGTTGAATTGATTCTTCTGTTGTATTACCTACTAATAGCTGAACAGTAAAATTCATCCTAGCTCAGATATCAAGCGTTTCTAGATCCACACACACATACACAAAGTTCATATATATATATGAACTTTTTTTAATGTTTAGTCGATGGGAGTTCTCCCCAAGAAATTTGACACCAACTAATATACATCCTGTATAGAGGGCCGCCAAAAATAAATCCTGGCCGTTCGCAAAATTCACCTCAGGCTGCCCTTGGGAAAATTCCCCGCCTAGAGTTGGGAAATTCACCGTTCACTCCTCTGTAAATTTCAGTAAGTTTCATGCGACGTCCCTGAGAATCAGAATCAGATGTCACATTTTAAACTCGCCGGTAGTAATCAGCTGTCACTACAAAATAAATACTCATAAAAACACTTCCACCAATTAGTTCATCAACCAGCTTCATAACTTAAATGGCATTGATAGGATTACTTGAAATAATCGATCATTTTTCCGGCTAGATCTAAATAAATAATATTAGCACCGCGCCTTACTAACCGTTCGGGTTATACTCTCTTACGCTAATGTGTAATGGTAGGGTGATTGTGAGATGAAATAGAGGACCTACAATTTAACGTTGGAATCCGAACCACGGTGGAGGCCTGGCATTCCCCACATTCGCAAGTTGTGATTAATACACGTCTTGTCAGAGGTGAAGGACAGATCTAAAGAAGACAAACAAAATAGGTAAGAGGATTTATAATCCAAAACCGTATGATCCTTGATCGACCAACTACTAAACTACTACACGCCTCGGTGGCGTAGTTGGCTAACGCGCTAGTCGTATTGAGCTCGACTGCTGAGGACCGGGAAATCTAGGTTCGAATCTCGGTCTGTTGAACTGGGGGTGGTTTTTCCTAAATGGTTTTCCACTCTCCCCACTAAAATGTGGGTTCACTTCCTCTGATTCAACCTTCACAATTCCTAATCCATTAGAGTAATTAGTACTTAAAGCGTATAACCCAAACTGGTAGTAAGACGCGGTGCTAAATATTAGTATTATTATTACTACTAAACTATGCTCGTTTGTCTATTTAAATTGAGTCAACTATTGAGATGAGAGACTATAGCAGTGGATGGTGTGGATGGTGCAACTGAACACGATGGCACCATCTGTCACAATTTACAGCTACAAAACACATGTATTGCAGCATTAACACATTAATCTACGTTTAGTGACCTTTGGAGATGTTTTGACACCGCATCTTATTATTACACTATTGAAACAGGGATGAGGAAGGTGACGCTTAGAGTAAATATACTTTTATTTGCAGGGGGGGAGAGTAGGGGAAACCATTTAGGAAAAATCACAATATACCGGGCCAGGGCTTGAATCGCTGACCTCTCTGTCCCCGGTAAGCCATGTTGTCCTGGAGTAATCTAGTAGGTCATGCACTGGTTTTCAACCTTGTGTTTAAGTACCACTAAACAAACAGGAAAAATAAAATCGTTTATACGAAACTCACGAATTTACTAGCCTCATTTTCTTACACATGGCGATCTTCTGTTCATAAAACTCAACAAGTGTTTCAAATGGTTTAGAGAGGGGAAGATGAAGTTGGAGGGGAAGTGGTTTCCGCCCCCTTTTCAGATTATTCTTCCCCCTCTACCGTAGCTACTCTGAGCGCCTAGTTCAACTACACACAATAACATTCTGTTCCTTGACAAGGAAGAAAGAAGAAAACTCGATCCAGCGTTTGAGCTACGAATACTTTTTGTTCTTTCTCTTTGCTCGAAACACAAAGAGACTAATGGTGTAAATACAAGAAAGATTGTTGACTAAATCAGTGTTTCGTAGTCTTTGAGCGATTTATCGTGGTTTGTTTAGTATTTTTGTTAAAGTAGTATAACCTCTGTTTATTATTATTATTATTTTTTTTTTACAGTTTTAAAATGAGCGGGAGTGAAGATGGGGATGTGGTCGAGTTGGCTAGGCGGCTAAGCTTATGTTGTGCCGAAGAGACGGTAAGTTAAATACTTTTATTTATGCTCACTTTTCACAAGTAGTTTAAAAAGATTAAAAAATATTAACTTTACAGTAATGTTTTACAAAGTGATGAAATCACTCAAATCGTAGTGTTTAGTATTATAAAACAGTGTTAGTATTTTATGAAACAATATGTTTCACGAAAAAATAATTAATTCGGATAGTTTTTAAAAAGCTAGTTTAGATTATTACTAGTACCACGTCTTGCTTACCCGTTCGGGCTATACGCACTTACGCTCATGTGAAAATGGAAGGATGATTGTGAGATGAAATGGAGGACCTACAGTTTAACGTGGGATCCGAACCACGGTGGAGGCCTGGCATTCCACACATTTCATTCCACACATTCACAAGTTGTGATTAATACACGTCTTGTCAGAGGTGAAGGAAGTGTTTGGTAATCAGATAAATCTGTGCTGTGACCGAGGATTGAACCCCAGACCCCCAGCACTCTAGTTTAGAATTCGTATCATTATTCATTTGTAAAATAAACACATTTAATTAGCGCTCGCAATAGCTTTTTCAGCACCAATGTGCTATTTTTTATATTTCTTGAAATACGGTAATTTATTATTTATAATAAAATATTATAGTAAAATCACTAGGCAGAGGTCCAATTTTCATAGGTGGTATATATTTTTTGCGGCCAAAGCTGATTACATTTTTTTCTTTTATTTGTGTTTTTTTAAAGATATAGATGAATACGTAAAAGTAAATTTAGTGACTTCTCTGTCAGATATGGCCATTCCTATACAAATTGGGCTCTTCCACTTTTATCTATAGGTAAAAATATTATGAAAAAAAGCTGACAAAATATTTCAATGTAAAGAAAATACAGAAAGTAGACTTTCATAATAAAATTAATCTCGCCAATATTTGTTTATAGGTAATATCTTATAGTCTATGTTGATACATTTCAAAGTCACTTTAAAAACAATATTATATTATTGTAGTCTACTGATCTGCTTTGTTAGTTTTCAAAATAATTTTAATATAATTAAATGTGATAATGATGCTCATTACCCGAATTATCAATTAAAACAACGTGACAATAAAAAGTAAAGATAAATAAATGGCGCTAAGTGTGCTTGAATGCTTTTGATATATTTTGTTTATCTATTAGTACAATTCGATGATTCGTTTGGTATTTGAGAACCTTATTCAAGCAGTTCAAATAACGGGGAATTGATAAGAGGCTGCTTGGTTTTGATAAGAAACAAAACAGTACAGCACTCATAAAGACTATTGCCAAATATTTCATAAAATCAAATTTGATACATCGAAAAGTACAACAATTGTATTTCGAGCGTGATAGATAACATTTGAATTGGCTGATTTCACCAGTACACGGCTTACGAACCAACTTAATTCTATAACAGATACAACATAAAAACTCGGGGTCGTTAACTCATTACTGGGAAAGGGCGGACCTAGGCCTCAATTCCACCCCTTATAAATGTTTCAGTCATGCCAGGAATCAAACCACTTATTCTTAAGGTGGAGTTATAGGGAACGCGAGAAAAGGTCAGTGGTTTTTCCCCCCAATTTTTCATAGCAAAACTTTTTTTTTGTCAGAATAAATCAAATATTTCTTCAGTACAGAGTTTAATTTTCTTCACATGGTGACCTCAACATTTCTTGAATATCTATCATGGGCTTAAATTTTTTTTATGACAACTTTTTCTCTTAATTTAAAAAGTCCTTCCTCTATATATTCAAGAACTGTTTATTTCACCATGTGAAGAAAACTAAACGCTTTGTTTCTACTGAAGTAATATTTTATTTATTTTGGTCAAAACAGGCTTTGCTATAAAAACTGAAAAAACACTTACCTTTTCCCGCGTCCCTTACATCCGCACCTTAACTAGATCCTATCGTCAAACGCGTTACCGACTAATATAAGGTGTCAGACGAGCTGGTTACGTTCGAGACATCCAAACAAATTGCGATTGAAAAGCGATGATCAAATTTAAACTATGTTTGGAAAAATAAGGGTTGTGAGGTGCAGAATATATTCATTACTAGGAAATATAATTTTAATACTAACATTTCTGAAGTGTAAGGCTTAATTTTAATTGGACGTATTATTTGGATTTTGTGATTTTATTATAAATATTTTGTGACAGCTATTTTCTTGGTCATCTTGATCTACAGTTCAGTTTTATGAATGAAGAGCCTTTTAGAAAGTACAAACTTATTAAGGGCTACAATTGATAAATATTATTACTACATTAGTAGTGTTATTTTATAGGTATTTATAATATCTATCAAATTTGAGTGCTGCAGATGTCATGCATGACCTGACGTATGAATATGTGAAATTAGATTTAGTAACTTCTTTAACGGCCCTTTATATGAAAATAGGCTTGTTTGATAGTATCGTTGATTGTGTATACACCAAGAGTGTAGAGAACTATTTTTTTAGGAGGGGTCAGCAATAAAATTGTATTATACCTTAAGCCAATAAAAGTTGATCTCCGCAAATATATCATTTAGGGGGAGGAGGGGTCTATCAAATTCCAGACCCCCGACCCCACCCCTCTTTCTGCTCATAGATACACACACCATTTGGCGTTTGACCCGCTTAGTTGGCCGCATGGTCTAAGGCGCTACTATCACAATAGACTAGACTGCCGAAGACGGGGAGATCAGGGTTCAATCCCAGTCGGGTGCACAGAGGGTGTTATTTCCTAAATAGTTTTCCCATGCCTCCTCCACACAAGCACGGTCCCCCCCTCCCCCCCCCCCCC